>OY744549.1:58812653-58932653 GCA_963556195.1 Sepiola atlantica | reverse complement strand
CTCAGTGGCAGAGTACTCGCTTACCATGCAAGTGACTCGGGTTTCGAATCCTGAGTTCGGATGTGTTCTACTGATGAGCCCAAAGGAGGGCGAAACTCGAGTCTAGGACTTCCGGTTTGTTTCTTTCATAGGTTGTGGGTTGCGGCGTTGTCTGATTGTTGAAATAATTATATATATCATCTCACATTCAATATATCTAATATATATATATATATATATATATATGTTGTGTGTGAGAGAGAGTGTAATTTGCAGGTTGAGACATAAAATAAGACTAAATTCTTGCCAATTACATAGGGCTTCATAGCGAAAAGGTTTGTGTATAGATGTAATTTTTTTCACTCCCAAACAAGGCAATGTAGACGTAAGGGGCTACTTAGAATTAGGGTTAAAGTTTAGAGGTCGTCCTGAATTGGGAACTGTGCAGCTAGATGCTTGTTCACATGAGTTTTAAATTTTTGCATGTCAGGACAGTTGTAGAAAAATATGAAGCAAGGAGGGAGTTCCAAAGGCCGGAAGCTGTTAAAGTAAAAAGCTCACTGATATCTGGGGACCTCCATAGTTAACGGATGGGATTAAGCTTATTAGCGGGTTGGTCGAGCGGGCACCAGAGCAGCAAGTTCATCAGAGTACATTCAATTGAAGTACTTGTAAAAAAACACAAGGATGCAAAAAAAACAGACAAAACAACCAAAATTGAAATTTAGATGCTATAACAGGGGCACTTATCCTTAACCAATTCAAAATACCAAAAATATGAACAAAACCTAAAAACATTATTTGATATATATATTGCATTTTCTAAAAAAAAAAAAAACCTTTTGGAACTCATCTAAAAATTCAGTACAAAAAACAAACAAAACAACCAAAATTGAAATTTAGGCCCTAAAACAGGGGCAACAAGATGCATCAATCCTTAAACAATTCAAAATACCAAAGCCCTTAACTAATGACTATAAATGACTCACTGACTTAAGACTCAAATGAAGGATATTTCCTTCTACATTCATGGCATGAAATGACCCTTAGGGTTGATGTGCCATTAAACAATATCTTACCGTACGTTTCTTCACTGGCTAACCTTCCAGCAACCTACACCCAACGGTGTAGGTCACATAAATAAATGTTGTTGTTTATAAGAGGGCTTTGCTTTCCTTTCGGTTGACGACCCTTTTGCTACAAAATATTATAGAAGTTGGTCTTACAGTCCATGCTACGATTAGCTCCTATATTCCTTGACCATCACTTGGCTGACTGATCATCGCCTCTCAAGTCTACAAGAGTCATTGTATGCTGTATATGTTTCAATAAAATTCAATTATTTAAACCTGAATCATTTCTCCTGTTCCTTTGATTCATCATCAAAGTGTTTTTGTTATTCTTTGCTGTTTTGCAACAAAACGCAATATAGAACTGTATTCAACCCTGAATAAACTAGTAGACATTTATTAAGATCCAGTTGGGCTAAAATTCTTCACCAGCCCCCCTGATACAGGGGCAACAACCCTAACCCTCCTTATGTAGGTGCAACAAAATTATATGTTTTCAAATCTCATAAGAAAATTAGGGATGCACATCAGTTGCACTTAAAACGCACGCTACGCAATCCTGCGTAATTTTTATTTACCGGACATCAATCTTATAATCAGTCAATTTGCGGGTAAAGGTACATCTGTTTTAACCATGAACTTTTTGACTGCGATCAGAGTGTAGTATCTGTTATTATACTACATTTCAACTGTTATCGGTTGATGAAGAAGAGATCCTTCTAGACTAAAGACAATGTTTATTTTTCTCCCAACCCAGAGTGCCTCTTTTTTGGGTATCTGGATTTTTTCTCTACATAAAAACCGACATTATGTCTAACTCTGCCCTCGTGGGGAGGCAAGTAAATACGGACAAGAGCGTAAAATTGTTCCATTTTCCATTTACTGAAAAACAAAATGAAATTAAAAAAAAAAAACAGAAGTTTATAAAAATTCGACCTCAAAGCTACCAAGCAGTTCAAATAAAAGTTTTGATTCGCTCGGGTCGAGTTATCCTCTTAGGCAGTTTCTGATCTTAAATAAAAAAAAAAAACTATTATTTCAACTTGAGATTAAAAGTGAAATTTTAATTATTAAAGTATATAAAATAAACTTTTAATTCCAATTTTTTTAGACGTTGAGACCATTTGCTTTTCAATTTTTTTGTTTTGGTTCGTTCAATTTTTTATGTCTGCTAATTTTTAGGGCGATTATTCGGGCTAGGATCTTCCATTGTTTCATAGAAAGGGGAGATAACTGGATTAAAAAAACATGAGTGATTAATTTAACAGCACACATTTTTTGATTGACTGGATTCTTCAGTTAACACGTGTCTGCGAGACTTCCTTTGTCTCTAATGAGTGACAATTAATGTGTATCCAAACGACACAAAGAAAGAAAGGGAATTGAAATTCACACCATTTGCTTTCTGCGTTCGTTCAGATCGTAATTTTGGTTCGCCACCAATCTTATGATCGGTCAATTTTAGGGTAACGGTTCTTGTGTTTTATGAACAAATAACCATTGGCCTCTTGGCTGCGATCAGAGTGTAACATCTGTTTTAATATTACATTGCATCTGTTCTGTTCTCGGTTGCTGAAGAAGAAATCCTACTAGACTGAGGAAATATTTATTATTCGCCAAACTCAGAGTGCCCCTATTTGGGGATCTGGATTTTTCACACATCAATAACCAAACTTGCATCTATCTCTGCCTTCGGGAGGCTATCTTATTTGACGGCGATTATTCGGACTAGGGTCTTCCATCGTTTCATAGAAATGGGAGGTAACTGAATTTTAAAACACAATTGTTTTTTTTCTGCGAGTTCAACTTTTATCGGTTATTCTCCATGGTTACACCTAGATCCAATAAGGATGTCATAAAAAAATAACTAGAAACCTTTATGTTGTACTTACTTGTGAGGGAAAATAAAATATTTCAAAAAATGATGTTAAATAAATTCAAGTTTTAGCCGTACGAGGAATATCGCCGCCATTATGGGCATATTTATTGAAGTCAAGGAAGATAATTCAAACTTTTGCAGGAGAAATCAATAAATAGAGATTTGAAACACAATAATGTAGCGTTGCTGCTTTGCCGGTTGTTATTGTGTTTCCATTAGTGTCCGGCTCGCGGCTGTAATGGAACCATATACATAACAATTCACAGAATGAAACAAGAGAGACGAACTGTTGATGCGTGCACTCCGATCGCTTCCTTCGTAAGAGGCCGATCGACACGTCAGCATTCATTATATAGCACGAGAAATATAAGTCAGCACCCTAGAGGAAGAGCACCTGCGATCCTCAAAACATTCCTGGCAGCCCCTTCGGCATTCCCCGGCAGGGGCGCCTCAGGCGATTAGCAATAAACTAACCCATTCTCAAAGGGTGAGAAGGCAAAGCCTGGGAGGGTGGACCTGCTAGAACTGCACAGCATGGACAACCAATAAGAGCGGCGTAAATCAAGCCCCAAAGGCCAAGATGATACCATCCTAGGCCGATCGACACGTCAGCATTTATTATATAGCATGAGAAATATACAAGGGAGATAACTCCAGAATGACTGATGTAGGGGAGGTAATGAGGATGCTATTTGAATTCGCGTCTCTCGGGTGTAAAAAACTATTGCCGTTTACAAATGCACGAAAGGGCACGACACTACGGATCAGAAAAGCGATTCATTTTTCTTGTTATTGACTGATATTTCTCGTACGGCTAAAATTTGAATTTATTTTATAAAAACAAAACTACTGGATGAATTTACATAACTTTAGGTGAACGGTATGTATTTTCCCCTCACAAGTAAGTACAACATAAAGGTTTCTTCATATTTTTTTATCACATCCATATTCAATATTTAAAAAACAAAACAGCGTATATTTTACAATAATCAACACAACGAGAAGAGGGTCCAAAAACAAATATACAACAAATAAATGTGACCGTAGCCATAAAACTTTTTTTCCGACTGACCTATGACATTTGTTTGTATTTTTAAGTAGTTTCAATGACTTTTTATTAGTTATTATTATGTTCCCTCCCAAATAAGGACAACATAAATATTTTTTGCTATTTTTTTGATCGCATCAATATTCAATATCGGAGAAGCAGGTATATTTAAAACCAAATTTCAAAAACAGGGTATCTTTTACAATAATCAACACAATAAATAAAACAAATAAATATATCAACTGTGGTTAGCGACTGATTTCGTTTTTTTGTAAACAACTGTTTTGTTTCGTTTCGATTTTCCGTTTCACATTTTTTAGCAACTTGCGACCAAATCACTCCTAGGAAAGATTACACCTAAACAAAATAAACTCTTAGTTTATGTTTAAAAGATTAAATAAAAAGATTGCATAGTTTATAAAAATACCAACAGAAGGATTTGTTAAAAGTAATCTGAGATGTAGTAGAAATACTTTCTGAATTAAAATGGCGAGAAAGTTAGCATATTGAAGGTGTGAGCAGTGGTCGGTGGTGGCGTAGAAACATGTAATGATTGTTTCAAGACAAATACTCCTCACAGAGAAACTCGTGTCTCTCTCGCAGAAGTAAATTCCTCGTCTGTTCCTACCAATCCGATTGTTTAGCTCTACCCTGTGTGCCAACACGGTAAGAATACGTCTTTTTACCAAATTATATTCAACTAAATATGTTAAGTTCAAATTTATTTCGAATATCTTTTCTAGAAGTCGCCACGTGTTTGCCATCATCACACAATTGTCCAATGAAATTCTGGGTATCTTTTACAATAATCAATACAACGAGAACAATGGGGTAAAAAAACAAATATATAAGAAATTAATTTGGCAAGACAAGATGGCTGCCGGCATTTTTTTCTCAGCCTAGTACTTTTAATTAAGTCATCGAAACTAAAATATATTGTAAATTACATTGAAAGTCACCCCCCCCCAAAAAAAAACCTAACGTATCAAAGTTTTTGAAAAAGTGCGCTTTGATTATGAGTCCCAGTAAAAAAAAGACCCCCGAAAAAACGAATCTGAGGGAGAAAAATGTCTGCAAATTTTCAACTCTCCGTGAATGTAAAACGGAGATAAATTTTGATATCTAATAAAAAATCCATTGAAACAACTTAAAAATACAAACAAATGTCATAGGTAAGTCGGAAAATAAGTTTTATGGACTACGGTCACATTTATTTGTTGTATATTTGTTTTTAGGACCCCGTTGATCTCGTTGTGTTGATTATTGTAAAAGATACCCAGAAGAGGTTTTTTAAATATTGAATATGGATATGATAAAAAATAGGAAGAAACTTTTATGTTGTACTTACTTGTAAGGGAAAAAACATACATTAAAGTTATTATTTACAATACACACAGATCGTGTGGATGGAACATGGAGTCATTGTAAATCAAAGTTTCCAGCCATGCGTGGGATGAGAGGGGAACACTTCCACATTTACCTGCAAGAGTTTCTCTAGTCGCGCCGAGTAAATACCAATTTTTGGAGGAATATTCTTTATTGGTAAAAAATTACTATAGCGTTCGGATCATAATGCGATACAAAAATTGTGTATAGACGATATATATTTCTCTTTTTGTTAAATATTAGTAAATTTGTTAAATATTAGTAAATTTGTTAAATATTAGTAAATTTGTTAAATATTAATAAATTTGTTAAATATTAATAAATTTGTTAAATATTAATAAATTTGTTAAATATTAGTAAATTTGTAACAATTTCATATTAAAATCTAATTAGTTTTACGCATGTAGGCTTAAGAAATACACGCTTGAAATCTGTAAATTGTCGCTAATGACGTCATCAAAGAAACGGAAGTGTAGAAGAAATAATATTTGCATATTATAATAAAAATAAACTTTTAAATTCGCAATGACAAAACCTGTTTATTTGGTTATTTATTGACCTAAAATACAGAGGTGACAGATTTCTATTGTACACCGTCTTTCTCAGAAGTGTTTCTATAATATGAAAAATTAATTAGTTTTGTTTGAAAATGTTAACCTATTTTTATTTTCTACATTTGATAACCGGCGAGAGGATAAAAAAAAAATAGTTGAATATTAAAATTTAAGATGTTTTCGTTTTGTGTGTCCGCAAGGTCGTTTTTTTTTTTGAGAATTCAATAAGATTTGAAAACTTTATGATTTCTGCAATAATTTTTAGTCTCATTAATTTTGATATCGATATTATTGTTCTAAATTGAACAAAGAAAACGTAAATTGTGTGGATTGACTTCGAGTGAAACCTAACAAACTGGCGTCATATTTAGACTTCTGATGATGACGTCATATTTAGAGTAAACATCTAAAACTTAAACAAAAAAATCATACTATTTTTAGTTTTTCTTTTTTAATTGGTACTGGTCCAGCTTTTGAACCAGACAAAATCGACTTTTCGTTCGACGTTTCGAATTGTTTACTTAAACAGCCGAAAGATTCCGAAGAATTTATCCAATTTTCTGACAAGTTAATACAGTTGATTAAAGCGATACTGATTTTCATTGTGTTAGGACAGGTGATTCATTCTCCCGACGGACTGATCGAATTTTGCATGAAAAAAACTTCCTTAGGCCCCCCCCCCCTCCCCCAATAAAAAAAACTTGCACAACGTGTGAACATATCTGCAAGCTCGCAAAAAAGAAAAAATATAACTGATCAATATTTTGTCAACGCAAAGTGGACATCGCTAAGATGACTAAATTTGAAAATAAGAAAGAAAAATCTTTAAAAAATTTTAATTAATTTTATTCGTAAAATAAAATACGGTGAGGGTTTGTTTTTTGCTTTTAAAAATGTTTCACTATTTTATTTTTAATTTCTCATTTATCTTTATAATAAAACTAGTATGTTGCCCGGCATCAAAATGAAACAAAATAAAAGAGATTGAAAAGTGTGTGTAACATCTTTATATTCAAATCCCTATCTCAATCCGTCTCTCTATCTTTCTCTCTTTCCCTCTTCCATGTTTTTTCACATCCCTCTCCCCCACCTCTCTTTCACGTCCACAAAGCCAATTCCTCTCTCTCCCTCTCTCTCTCTCTCTCTCTCTCTCGTTTTAATGTATAGAAAATAACAATGTTAGTCATTCACCAGAGCTTTCAGTTTTTAAGTCATTTTAGTTTTAGCAACATTTTTGTAAGTAACGGATAAATTTTATTAGACAGACGAACAACACAGGTAAAGAAGACTTTTTTTTTAAATAACTAATATTAGTTAGCAAAACATTTATATGGAACAAAACTTAGGTTTAGTATACAGAACGTTTATGTTTTTGTCTTTTAAGGGAAGTGGGTTCTGATCAACATTGCTGGGAAGCCATGAAATTAAATACTGTCTTGTTTTTAAATTCCTGAAACAGTTTTTCATCGTAAACAACTGATGATCCCTTAAAATAATGTTTGAAACAAACTAATATAATACCTGTAAAAAATAATTGACTTACATGAGTGATTTTCCATTGAAAGACTTGGGACTAAAAGTTTTTGTTTTTTTTAAATATAGTTTTAATGGTTGAGAAACTTCTGATACTATATATATATATATATATATATATATATATATATATGAATAGGCATATTGAAAACTTATAAAAAATGTAATCTGTATAATGTTGTAGGGAACATTAAATTGGTAAAGCGATTTAAAACCCAGAGGAAAACGGATAAAACATGTATGAAAGTTGAATGAAAGATAAAGCATGCATATAGTCGAAGGAAGAATAAAACGTAGTTCAAAAGTAACACAATAGATTCATATGTGTACATAATCTTACATAGTAAAATGTTAGTTTGAAATGTTCGTTGGCAGTCAGTTTTGAGAATAGTAGTAAGCACGTGTGCGACCATGTTTGTATGTGTGTGTAGCCATATGTGTGTGAATGTGCGTGGCGCTTTTTGTTCATGGTTGTACGAATGTGTATGCGTGAGAGTTGATAATTTGTTTAGGTATTTGTATGTGTTTGTGTGTTTGTCAGCAGTGGGTTGCTGTGTACATTGAAAAATGAATTTATGTATGTGTGTGTGGTTAGTAGTTACCCGACGCGTATAACACAACCTTTAGTCCCTCACCCAAAGGGAGATTTTGTTCCACAGTCTTTTCACAGTGGTTTGGTGTATGTAGTACAGAGCACATCACCTAATCAACACTTTCCACTTTTTTGTACGTTTTGTTAGATTGTCTCTGGGAGTTGATTTTTATGCCTTCAGTTTTAGCTTTTGTTGTTGAAGTGAATTCGGGTTGGTTTCAGTTTTTGTGTTTACACCGTTTCTTGATAAAATAGAGGATGTCAATCCAATAATCTCTCAATATTCTTTGTCCGCACACACAAGAGTGACAATATTGTTGCCATCAAAAATTGAATAAAAATCTAAAGTATGTTGTAATGTGTTGATGACATCTTTTGTTTCTTTACAGATTTCAACTGTTACAGAAAAGGCTGATTTTTGATTCAGCCAAGATTTAACAAAAATTCTTCATCAATAAATACTTTTATTTTCTATCAGTATTTTCAAAGAATTCCTGTTAAAGAAGCAACTAAGAGGCATATTGGAAAGACATTTATTTTGGTAACCCTAACCCTAAGAGGCATATTGGAAAGACATTTATCTTGGTAACCCTAACCCTAAGAGGCATATTGGAAAGACATTTATTTTGGTAACCCTTACCCTAAGAGGCATATTGGAAAGACATTTATTTTGGTAACCCTAACCCTAAGAGACGTATTGGAAAGACATTTATCTTGGTAACCCTAACCATAAGAGACGTATTGGAAAGACATTTATCTTGGTAGCCCTAACCCTAAGAGGTATAACATCTTAATACTGCATTCTAAGAGTATAATAATCTAAAGTCATGTGATGCGAATAAAAACAATCACTTCAGTCATCATATGAGTCACTAGACTAAGAAACAAGAACTTCAAAAAACTATCTGGCGAATATACCCAGTGAACCAAGTGCATGTGTAATCCAAATAATTGCACATAATACAAACAGGATGACCCACTCTATGCAAAAACCAAGAGAAAATAACAGTGAGAAACCACATTCTTGTAAATTCTGTGGAAATGTATATTCACAGAGTAGCAAACTACAAAGTCACATGCGAATACACACACGTGAGAAACCATATACTTGTGAAGTCTGCGGTAAGGCATTTTCAGTGAGTACTTATTTGAAAAATCACATGCGAATACACACAGGTGAGAAACCATATATTTGCAAAATATGTGGAACTGCATTTACACAGAATGGGCATCTGAAAGGACATATGAGAGTACAAACAGGTGAGAAACCATATGGCTGTAAAATTTGTGGAGCTACATTTTCTAAAAATAGCGATCTTAAAAGGCACATGCTAATACACACAGGTGACAAACCACATGGCTGTAAAATTTGTGGAGCTGCATTTTCTCGAAATGGCGATCTCAACAGGCACATGCAAATACACACAGGTGAGAAACCATATGGCTGTAAAATGTGTGGAGCGACATTTTCTCAAAATAGCGGTTTAAAACGTCACATGCTAGTACACACAGGTGAGAAACCATATGGCTGTAAAATTTGTGGAGCTACATGTTCTCAAAATAGTGGTCTCAAAAGTCACATGCTAATACACACAGGTGAGAAACTATATGGCTGTATAATTTGTGGAGCTACATTTACTCAAAATAGCGGTCTCAAAAGGCACATGCTAATACACACAGGTGAGAAACCATATGGCTGTAAAATTTGTGGAGCTAAATTTTCTGAAAATAGTGGTCTCAAAAGTCACATGCTAATACACACAGGTGAGAAACCATATGGCTGTAACATTTGTGGAACTACATGTTCTCAAAATAGCGGTCTCAAAAGGCACATGCTAATACACACAGGTGAGAAACCATATAGATGTAAAATTTGTGGAGCTACATTTTCTCAAAATAGCGGTCTCAAAAGGCACATGCTAATACACACAGGTGAGAAACCATATAGATGTAAAATTTGTGGAGCTACATTTTCTCAAAATAGCGGTCTCAAAAGTCACATGCTAATACACACAGGTGAGAAACCATATGGCTGTTAAATTTGTGAAGCTAAATTTTCTAAAAATAGAGGTCTCAAAAGGCACATGCTAATACACACAGGTGAGAAACCATATAGATGTAAAATTTGTGAAGCTACATTTTCTCAAAATAGCGGTCTCAAAAGTCATACTAATACACGCAGGTGAGAAACCGTATGGCTGTTAAATTTGTGGAGCTACATTTTCTCAAAATAGCGGTCTCAAAAGTCACATGCTAATACACACAGGTGAGAAACCATATGGCTGTAAAATTTGTGGAGCTAAATTTTCTCAAAATAGCGATCTCAAAAGGCACATGCTAATACACACAGATGAGAAACCATATGGCTGTTAAATTTGTGGAGTTCCATTTTCTCGAAATAGCGGTCTCAAAAGGCACATGCTAATACACACAGGTGAGAAACCATATGGCTGTAAAATTTGTGGAGCTACATTTTCTCAAAATAGCGGTCTCAAAAGGCACATGCGAATACACACAGGTGAAGAAACCATATGGCTGTTAAATTTGTGGATCTACATTTACTCAAAATAGCGGTCTCAAAAGTCACATGCTAATACACAGATGAGAAACCATATGGCTGTAAAATTTGTGGAGCTACATTTTCTAAAAATAGCGGTCTCAAAAGGCACATGCTAATGCACACAGGTGAGAAACCATATAGCTGTAAAATTTGTGGAGCTACATTTTCTAAAAATAGCGGTGTCAAAAGTCACATGCTAATACACACAGATGAGAAACCATATCGCTGTAAAATTTGAGGAGCTACATTTTCTCAAAATAGCGGTCTCAAAAGTCACATGCTAATACACGCAGGTTACAAGTCATATTCTTGTATAGTGTTTGGAACTGCATTTTCATCTAGTTCCAATTTGAAAATACATATGCTAACACACGCCTAGGGATAGCTATCATACAATGCAACACAATGGATTGTGTAAATATATTCACTGGACTGTATGTAAAAAGTTGAATATCTTGCGTAGCAGCAAGTCCTGGGAGTATATACCAGAAAGAACAGTTGAAAATAATTTATACACCATCCACTATGACTATGCTATCCCTGCAGCTACGGATCTAGAAAACGGAGCTGTTGAACCTGACATTGTAATATGGGTTAAAAGGGAGAAAGTAGCAACCCTAGTTGAAGTAAGTGTCCTTAATGATCCAGGATTAAACTGAGCTGAAAGGGAAAATATTACAAAATACCAATTCTTATGTATGACATGAAAAGAAACTGAAATCTTTGGAAAATCTCAACTATCCCAGTAATTATAGGAGCAACAGGACTAATGAAAAGTGTTTCAATAGCTATCTGGCAAGTATACCGAGTGCAAGATAAATATAAACAATTGCACTTAAAAGGGACGATGTGAATCTTAAAAAGATCTCTCGGCTGGAGTGTCTGAAATAGCCGGTGAATGTCTGGCATCCGGTAGGATGCCCCATCCCCAGTTAAAACAGAAAGATAAGAAAACATTTTTTTAAAGTGAGAAACCATTTTAATCAGAAATTGCATCCTTCATAAGAACCAAAAAGTGTCTTGAAAGCTCCATCGGAATTCCGGCGTTTCCCATCATTGATCAGCATACCACACCAAAGGTGCAGCCAGAACCACATCACAATCGACCCATGGATTAAGCCAAACAGTCTGGGCCTATGATAACTTACTATACAACCACTTCACTACCAGAATCACCTTCATCAAGCGGCTACTCGACAAGTATCCCACCACCACCCCCAGCTGTTTATTTACAATCACAAGATAGCCCTTCAGTCAACCATAGTTCTTCCTCAGAATTATAACCGAGACCACTGCCAGCACCTGTACTTCCACCATTAACTCTGAAATTACTGGAGCTAGATGATGAAAAATTGGCCTCTGATAATGAAGCTTGAAAAAATCCAAGGTAGAAATAAAACTTATAAACATTGCTTTCCAAAGATTTGTTCATTCCAACATATTCCTCACTGAACTGAATCAGGTAAGATAGGCTGCAGGACTTTACATTGTCAGGAAAACATTCCATCAATTCCAAAAGAAATGGGAGTCTAGAGAACAAAACACAACACCAATTTGGAAACTGAAGCTCCAAAAGCAACTAAACTTTTTCAGAAGGGAATTGTCTCAGATCCAAGAATTCCTTGCCGCCGCTACAGTGCAAGGGTTAAAGGCGACTGAAGAACACCATCTGCAGACTCAGTTTTAATTACAAGAAAATATAGAAGAAATTGAAAACAGTGCGAGGGAAATTGAAGGCAGAATTCCAGCACTTGCTAAAAGAATTCAAGAAAAGGATAGCAAGCACTGAGCGAAAGTTGAGAACAGACAGTTCAAAAAGAATACAAGACTATTCTACCGAAATTTAGTAGGAGAGAATATAACGGAGGCAAAGCCACCGGAAGAGAAGGAGCTAGAAAATTACTGGAGGCCTTTGTTTGAAAATGAGGGACCATGCAATAAAGAGGCCAAGTGGATGTTAGATATAACTTGAAGTAATAAGAGCAAGCCATATATATAAGAAAAATTTAGAGGAAATGAAAAACATAGCGAAGAAACTTGAAGGCAAGTTTTCACAAATACAAGAAAAATTTAAAGGAGATTAAAAAAGATTAAAATAGTGAATGGACACTGAGGAAAGATTCCAGCAGTTGCCAAAAGAATCCAAATAAAGAAAAAAAAACAGGGCGAAAGATAGATAAGGAAAGTTCAGTAGACTGGCTGAAAAGAGGATCGCTTCACTATTATCACGAGAGGATGATAATCGATGCACAAGATCAAGGCTTCATGACCAATGCTTTTAAGAAGATGAGTGGTTTCAGAAACGACAACAAGTACAGGTTCTGCCACACAGAAGTGGAGAATGTGATCCACCTGACATCCAGTTATCAGGTTCTCCTGGTGGATGGCTACTATACAATGCGACACAACAGAGTGTGTAAATATCTCTACTGAACCATCTGTAAAAAGTTGAATATCCAGTGTAGCAGCAAGTCCTCGGAACATATACCAGAAAGAACAATTGGAAATAAGTCATACACCATCCACTATGACTATGCAATCCCTACAGCTACATATCTAGAAAACAGAGCTATTAAACCTGACATAGTGATATGGGACAAAATGGAAAAAGTACCAAATCTCTAAGAACCATGGATTATTTTTCACTTTTACTCTCCCCCACCCAAAGAAATATGAAACCACTTGATGTATGAAGCTAAAACAAAGTACTACTTCAATGAAAAAAAACTAGCCAACGATAAGTGTTAGATGCATATATTCCAACACAGAAAACGGCAATCCTTCTGCCTTTCTCAAAAACATCGCTCATGGAATGTGAGGACTAAATGACAAAATAAGAGCAGCGAAATGACTATAAATTACTTAAGATTCAAATGAAGGAAATAACCCTTAGGGTTGATGTGCCATTAAGCAATATCTTACCTTTATTCACTGTCCAACCTTCCGACAACCTACACCCAACGGTGTAGGTTACATAAATAAATGTTGTTCATAAGAGGGCTTGGCTTTCCTGTCGTTTGATGACCCTTTTGCTACTAAATATTATACAAGTTGACGACCAAAGGACAAAGGTCAGCGAAAGTTACGAAGCTGCCGAAAGTAAACCCAAGGTCCACTTTCTACTCTCCTTTCAGTTAAACTTAGTAATTAATTGAGTCTTTTTTACATGTTTTAATAAAATATGTTAAAAATAGAACAAAATAAAATGGAATAGAATAGTAGTAACCATGGTGTTTAATAAATTTAATTACCAAAAAATAATCAAATTTCTATTTTTGTTAAAGGTCATATAAAATGTAATAAAATTAAAAGTGATCTGTAATTAAATTGTTATTTTTTCTTTTTTAATATTTATTATAAACAGAATAAGGTTGCCCTTTTACAATTATTATACAAATCCGGCCTTCTTCAGGTGTATCTCTTCGAACTTGGGAATATTTCTTTCGACCTACTGAAGACTTCTCACAGTCATGGCTGACGGAACGAGAGCATGCTACCCCCATGGATTTAATAAAGGCTTCCGTTCGAAATTCCGTCCAGATTCCCGAGTTCGACAGAAATATTCCAGAGTTCGAAGAGATACACCTGAAGAAGGCCGGAGGTTACAGGGACCGAAACGTTGTGATGATAACATTCAAGATGAGAACAGTAGCCCAAAAAATACCAAAACTATACATAGTAATAATGGTGTTTAATAAATTTAGTTTGAAAGAAAATAATAAAATGTCGTTTTTTATTAAAAGGTAATAGATATCAAATGTAGTAATAAAATTAAATTGTATTTTTTTTATTCCTATGTTATCATTATGGATAATATATCATTTATCCTGTTCCTTTGATTCATCATCAAAGTGTTTTTGTTATTCTTTGCTGTTTTGCAACAAAACGCAATATAGAACTGTATTCAACCCTGAATAAACTAGTAGACATTTATGAAGGTGAGATTTCCGAGGCAGGAGCAATGCAAGTTGACAACCGGAAGGTGGAATAAGAATGAACAAAAATAAATGACAAGAGACGGTAAATCTCAGATCAATTCATTTATATTTTAAAATTTAAATATAAAGACAGTAAATTGTAAAATTGGTGTGCTTACTGTTAAATATTTAAAGTTCCGTAATGGTAGAGACTTTAATCATTTCGAGAGTAACAACCTCTCTTTTTCAAAAAGAAAACAAAAGTTGGACTGGCTGTGTCAGTTGAGTAGAGCCAAGTGGACGCTGCTATTCAAAAAATAGAAACATGGGATTCGCAGAAAGAAAGACAAGTCTTGCAGAAAATGTAATAGTTAAGATATGTAATAGATTACTAAGATTAATTAATTTAGTTAATCTTAAATAATAATATTTGGATTTAATTTTTTTTGTTGTTCGTTTTTTATTATTATTTGTTTTTTTACTTTATTATTTACTTTTTCTTTATTATTATTATTCGTAGACATTTATTAAGATTCAGTTGGGCTAAAATTCTTCACCAGCCCCCCTGATACAGGTGCAATAACTCTACCCCCTGATGTAGGTGCAACAAAATTATGTTTTCCAGTCCCATAAGAAAATTAGGGATGCACATCAGTTGCACTTAAAAAGCACGCTATGCAATCCTGAGTCATTTTTATTTATCGGACATCAATCTTATAAATTTTTGAGAGTAAAGTTACATCTGTTTTATGGACAAATAACCATGAACTTTTTGACTGTGATCAGAGTGTAGTATCTGTTATTATACTACATTTCATCTGTTCTGTTATCGGTTGATGAAGAAGAGATCCTTCTAGACTAAAGGAAATGTCTATTTTTCTCCCAACCCAGAGTGCCCATTTTTGGGGAATCTGGATTTTTCCCTACATTAAAACCGACCTTTGAATGTGAAAATAAATGTTAAATTTTAATTATTAATTGCCATCATCACACAACTGTCCAATGTGGTATCTTTTACAATAATCAACACAACGAGATCAACGCGGTCCAAAAAACAAATATACAACAAATAAATGTGACCGTAGCCATAAAAAGACATCTGGCAAGACAAGATGGCTGCCGACATTTTTTTTATTAAGTCATCCAAACTAAAATATATTGTAAATTACATTAAAAGTCACCCCCCCCCCCGCAAAAAGAACAAAATTGATGTATCAAAGTTTGGAAAAACAAAACAAAGCGAGGCTGAGGAAAAAAAAATGTCGACAAATTTCCAACTCTCCATGAATGTAAAATCGAGGGAAATTTTGATATCTAATAAAAATCTATTGAAACTACTTAAAAATACAAACAAATGTTATAGATAAGTAGGAAAATAAGTTTTATGGGCTACAGTCACATTTATTTGTTGTATATTTGTTTTTTTGGACCCCGTTGATCTCATTGTGTTGATCATTGTAAAAGATACCCGGAATTCTTTTTGTGCTGTCTGATCAAAAACATGTTCTGTATTTTGATGTTTTCGAAATTAACAAGATGAGGCAAAAGGGAATCTCACTCGACCATCCTGACTTCCTTTTAAGAAGTGATACGTGGGGAAAACGGGTATTTATCTACCTCCACAGCAGTAAAATGTGACACAAGTTTGGAAAGTGGGATTTGGAAAGTCAGCACCATAGACAAAGAGCACTTGTGACACTCAAAAAATGCCTGGGCAACCCCGTCGGCATTCCACGGTAGGCACGCCTCAGGCGATTAGCAATAAACATACCCCTTCTCTGGGAGGGTGGACCTCCGAGAACTGCACAGGACAAACCCATTGCATATTAGTAAATTTGTAACAATTTCAAGTTAAAATCTAATTAGTTTTACGCATGTAAGCTTACGAAATGCACGCTTGAAATCTATAAATTGTCGCTAATGACGTCCTCGAAGAAAGGTTAGTGTCGAAGAAATAATATATGCATATTATAATAAAAATCATTTAAAAGTTCTTTCTGGTATATGTTCTGCGGAGTTGCTGCTAAACTTGATGTTCAATTTTTAAAATTGTCCAGTTAAAATATTTGCACACTCCATAGTGTCGCTTTGTGTAGTTGCAGTGTCTCAGCAAAACCTTACGACTTGACGTCAGGTGGCTTACACTTTCTACTCATAAATAAACGCCATTATCATAGTCTTTTGATCATAGTGGTGCTATCTTTGTCTGAGTCAGTTTAAGGAACCTTTCTTTATTTGTACTATCAGTTATAAAACACTCAAGGGGCCCCTTCCTAGGGCTAACACATGATCTCTATATGAGATACGTAGATATTCGAATATTACATTAAAGTTCTCCTTAGCTTGAGGTAGCATCAGTTGGAGAATGTGGACCATTCCTCATATTAACCAGTGTATAGCTGTGTCGAGGGGATCATATTTGGGCTTCGAATACTATGTTATTTTGAATATTTGGTCAGGGTTTACTTGTAGGGGAAGTATTCTCAGGTCAGGTTGTCCTGACAAAACCTTGTACCGAGAAACCGAAGACACTCGACGATAGTGTCTAGTAGGTAATTCAAACTCCTATTTTTGTTTGATTTTACTTCAGTTGAAGTTCTCAGAAATAAAGCGGCCAATTCCTGGGGCTAACACATGATCTCTACATGAGATACATAGATATTCGAATATTACTTTAACGCTCAAACGTTGAGTTGGTAAAGTGATGAACTTCGAATACTACGTTATTTTGAAAATTCCATTAAAGTTCTTCTTTACGTACACCATTCCTCGTATGAGTCGTGTCGAAGGGATTTTATTTGGGCTTGGAATACTATGTTATTTTTAATATTTCATCAGGGTTAACTTGTAGGGTAAAGAATCCTCATGTCAGATTGTACTAACAACCATTGTACGGAGAGACCGACCACACTCGGGGATGCTGTCTAGTAGGTAATTGAATAACTTTTTTGTTTCATTTTACTTCAGTCAAAGTTCTCAGAAATCAAGGAGCCCTTTCCCAGGGCTAACACTTGATCTCTATATAAGATAGGTTGACCAGTTGTTTATATTATAGTATATCTTTCTTGTGGTCCCTTCGTCTTACTGGATTCTAGGACAAGAATTCATCTAGTCTGGTGGAGTATCCAGCTATGTGCTGTAAGTTGAGCTAACATCACTAGAAGAAAGTGAACCATTCCTCATATAAGCTGCTGCATAGCCTAACCGTGATCTTCTTTGGGCCTCAATTACTGTCATTTTGAATATTAGGTCAGAGTTTACTTGTACGGGAAAGTATCCTAATGTCAGATGTTCCTGATAAACCCTTTTACAGAGAGATCGAAGACACGCGAGGATGGTGTCTAGTATGTAATTAAAACTCCCCAGTTTATTCAAAATCACTTATTTTATTTTTCTATTCTTTCCGTTTTTGCTGGAGATGGGGCATCCTACCTGATGTCAGACATTCACTGGCTATTTTAGACACTCCAGCCTAGAGGTCTTTTTAAGATTCTATCCATCCCTTTAAATGTAATTGTTTGTATTTCTCTTGCACTCGGTTAACCGAGTATACTTTCCAGATAGCTTTTAAAATTATTTTTCATTAGTTTTGTTGCTCCTATAATTACTGGGGTGATGGAGATTTTCCTAAGATTCCAGTTTCTTTTCATGTCGTACATAAGACCTTGGTATTTCGTAATATTTTCCCTTTCAGCACTGTTCAATCCTGCATCATTAGGGACACTGACTTTAACTAGGGTTGCTGCTTTCTCCCCTTTGTCCCATATTATGAGGTAAGGTTTAACAGCTCCGGTTTCTAGATATGTAGCTGTAGGGATTGTATAGTCATAGTGGATGGTGTATAAATTATTTCCAACTGTTCTTTCTGGTATATGCTCCCAGGACTTGCTGCCACACTACATATTCAACTTTTTACAAATTATCCAGTGAAGATATTTACACACCTGTGTGCCTTAGCATATGCTTTTTCAAATTGAAACTCTGTGAAAATGAAGTTCTACAAAGTCGCTCCGTACAATGGTTGTTAGTACAATCTGACATGAGGATTCTTTACCCTACAAGTTAACCCTGACGAAATATTAAAAATAACATAGTATTCCAAGCCCAAATAAAATCCCCTCGACACGACTCATACGAGGAATGGTGTACGTAAAGAAGAACTTTAATGGAATTTTCAAAATAACGTAGTATTCGAAGTTCATCACTTTACCAACTAAACGTTTGAGCGTTAAAGTAATATTCGAATATCTATATATCTCATGTAGAGATCATGTGTTAGCCCCAGGAATTGGCCGCTTTATTTCTGAGAACTTCAACTGAAGTAAAATCAAACAAAAATAGAAGTTTGAATTACCTACTAGACATTTATTTGTTGTATATTTGTTTTTTGGACACCGTTGATCTCGTTGTGTTGATTATTGTAAAAGATACCCAGAAGAGGTTTTTTTTTTAATATTGAATATGGATGTGATAAAAAATAGGAAGAAACTTTTATGTTGTACTTACTTGTAAGGGAAAATACATACATTAAAGTTATTATTTACAATACACACAGATCGTGTGGATGGAACATGGGGTCATTGTAAATCAAAGTTCCCAGCCATGCGTGGAATGAGAGCGGAACACTTCCACATTTACCTGCAAGAGTTTCTCTAGCCGCGCCGAGTAAAAGACAATTTTTGCAGGAATATTCTTTATTGTTTAAAAATTACTATATGGACAATTGTGTGATGATGGCAATTAATAATTAAAATTTAACATTTATTTTCAAATTCAAAGGTCGGTTTTAATGTAGGGAAAAATCCAGATCCCCCCAAAATGGGCACTCTGGGTTGGGAGAAAAATAGACATTTCCTTTAGTCTAGAAGGATCTCTTCTTCATCAACCGATAACAGAACAGATGAAATGTAGTATAATAACAGATACTACACTCTGATCACAGTCAAAAAGTTCATGGTTATTTGTCCATAAAACAGATACACCTTTACTCGCAAAAATTTATAAGATTGATGTCCGATAAATAAAAATTACTCAGGATTGCGTAGCGTGCGTTTTAAGTGCAACAGATGTGCATCCCAAATTTTCTTAAGAGATTTGAAAAGATATAATTTTGTTGCACCTACATCAGGGGATTAGAGTTGTTGCACCTGTATCAGAGGGGCTGGTGAAGAATTTTAGCCCAACTGGATGTTAATCTCTACTACTACTACTACTAATAATAATAATAAAGAAAAAGTAAATAATAAATTAAAAAACAAATAATAATAAAAACAAACAAAATAAATTAAATCCAAATATTATTATTTAAGATTAACTAAATTAATTAATCTTAGAAATCTATTACATATCTTAACTATTACATTTTCTGCAAGACTTGTCTTTCTTTCTGCGAATCTCATGTTTCTATTTTTTGAATAGCAGCGTCCACTTGGCTCTACTCAACTGACACAGCCAGTCCAACTTTTGTTTTCTTTTTGAAAAAGAGAGGTTGTTAATCTCGAAATGATTAAAGTCTCACCCATTCCGGACCTTTAAATATTTAACAGTAAGCCCACCAATTTTACAATTTACTGTCTTTATATTTAAATTTTGAAATATAAATGAATTGATCTGAGATTTACCGTCTCTTGTCATTTATTTTTGTTCATTCTTATTCCACCTTCCGGTTTTTCAACATTGCATTGCTCCTGCATCAGAATTCTCACCTTCATAAATGTCTACTAGTTTATTCAGGGTTGAATACAGTTCTATATTGCGTTTTGTTGCAAAACAGCAAAGAATAACAAAAACACTTTGATGATGAATCAAAGGAACAGGATAAATGATATATTATCCATAATGATAAAATAGGAGTAAAAAAAAATACAATTTAATTTTATTACTACATTTGATATCTATTACTTTTAATAAAAAACGAAATTTTATTATTTTCTTTCAAACTAAATTCATTAAACACCATTATTACTATGTATAGTTTTGGTATTTTTCGGGCTACTGTTCTCATCTTGAATGTTATCATCACAACGTTTCGGCTGCTGAAACCTCCGGCTTTCTTCAGGTGTATCTCTTCGAACTCTGGAATATTTCTGTCGAACTCGGGAATCTGTACGGAATTTCGAACGGAACTCTTTATTTAATCCATGGGGGTAGCATGCTCTCGTTCCCTCAGCCGTCAGCTTATTCTGTTTATTATAAATATTTAAAGAGAAAAAAAATAACAATTAAATTACAGATCACTTTTAATTTTATTACATTTTATATGACCTTTAACAAAAAGAGAAATTCGATTATTTTCTTGCTAATTAAATTTATTAAACACCATGGTTACTTCTATTCTATTTTATTTTATTCTCTTTTACACATATTTTATTAAAACATGTAAAAAAGACTCAATTAATTACTAAGTTTAACTGAAAGGAGAGTAGAAAGTGGACCTTCGGTTTACTTTCGGCAGCTTCGTAACTTTCGCTGACCTTTGTCCTTTAGTCGTCAACTTGTATAATATTTTGTAGCAAAAGGGTCATCAAACGACAGAAAAGCCAAGCCCTCTTATGAACAACAACATTTATTTATGTGACCTACACCGTTGGGTGTAGGTTGTCGGAAGGTTGGACAGTGAAGAAAGGTAAGATATTGCTTAATGGCACATCAACCCTAAGGGTCATTTCTTTTATTTGAGTCTTAAGTCATTTATAGTCATTTCGTTGCCCTTATTTTGTCCTTTAGTCCTCACATTCCATGAGCGATGATTATGACAAAGGAAGAAGGATTGCTGTTTTCTGTGTTGGAATATATTCATCTAACACTTATCGTTGGCTAGTTTTTTTTACGTTGAAGTAGTATTTTTTTCAGCTTCTTACATCAAGTGGTTTCATGCCTTGTCCGGAGGGATTTCCATAAAAAAATTTATGAATAAAAATTGTTATTCCTTACAGCAATGCCCCATCATTTTCTTTTCATTTTTTCCTTAATATTATTTTTTCTAAACTTAAAAACATTTTCTTATGCGCATTTCACAGCAAGGTCGAGGGTAAATATATAGACTTCAGTCCAACGTTGCTGATCAATTCTTTTTTTTTAAACTAAACATATTTCTTTTGGTGAGGAAAAACATTATTGTTGGGGGGTGGGAGTAAAAAAATTATTTTTGGGAGGTGGGGGTTGGGAGTAAACAAATTTCTTTTTTTTGGGGGGGGGGGGTAGTAAAAAAATGGGGGGGGGTAAAAAATTTAATTTGGGGGGGGGCTTACTAAAAATATTTTTTTTGGTGGGGAAGAGTAATATTTTTTTTGGGGTGGGGTGGTAAAAAACATTTTTACAGGGTGTGTGTGGAAAAAAAAAATTTTGGGGGGTGGGGGAGAGTACAAGTGGAAAATCATCCATGGTTCTTAAAGATTTGCTGACCATATTTATTTTAAAAAAAGGCACATTGATCTTCCAATGTTCGGACACTTTCTCCAAGATTGATATCTGTACAAATAATAGAGCCATGTCAAACTTATAACGTTAAACATTTTAGTGATAATGTGCTGTGAATATTGTCTCACCTGAGGATACACATGTATTTTTGTAAAGTTTTGAGATTAGTTTTTAAGAATTCTAGCGTTAAAATTTACTGCTAGAATTTGTTCGTCTGCATTTCCGAATAATTTGCATTGCACTAACTTGAAGAAAATGTTTCTCCACTTATATTCAATTGTATTTCATAAATGGTTTTATGTAGTCATAGTGACACTGACTTCAACTAGGGTTGCTACTTTTTCCATTTTGTCCCATATCACTATGTCAGGTTTAATAGCTCTGTTTTCTAGATATGTAGCTGTAGGGATTGCATAGTCATAGTGGATGGTGTATGACTTATTTCCAACTGTTTTTCTAGTATATGCTCCCAGGACTTGCTGCTACACTGGATATTCAACTTGGTCCAGTGAAGATATGTTCACACTCCATTGTGTTGCATTGTATAGTAGCCATCCACCAGGAAAACCTGACAACTGGGTGTCAGGTGGATAACATTCTTCACTTCTGTGTGGCAGAACCTTCACTTGTCGTTGCTTAAACCACTCATCTTCTTAAAAGCATTGGTCATTAAGCCTTGATCTTGTGCATCGATTATCATCCTCTCGTGATAATAGTGAAGCGATCCTCTTTTCAGCCAGTCTACTGAACTTTCCTTATCCATATTTCGCCCTGTTCTTGTGTTTTTTATTTGGATTCTTTTGGCAACTGCTGGAATCTTTCCTCAGTGCCCCTTCGCTTTTTTAATCTTTTTTAATCTCCTTAAAATTTTTCTTGTATTTGTGGAAACTTGCCTTCAAGTTCCTTCGCTATGTTTTTGATTTCCTCTAAATTTTTCTTATATATATGGCTTGCTCTTATTACTTCAAGTTATATCTAACATCCACTTGGCCTCTTTATTGCATGGTCCCTCATTTTCAAACAAAGGCCTCCAGTAATTTTCTAGCTCCTTCTCTTCCGGTGGCTTTTCCACCGTTATATTCTCTCCAACCAAATTTCGGGAAAATAGTCTTGTATTCTTTTTGAACTGTCTGTTCTCAACTTTCGCCCTTTGCTTGCTATCCTTTTCTTGAATTCTTTTAGCAAGTGCTGGAATTCTGCCTTCAAGTTCCCTCGCACCGTTTTCAATTTCTTCTATATATTTTTTTTGTATTTAAAACTGAGTATGCAGATGGTGTTCTTCAGTCGCCCTTAACCCTTGCACTGTAGCGGCGGCAAGGAATTCTTGGATATGAGACCATTCCTTTCTGAAAAAGTTTAGTTGTTTTTGGAGCTTCAGTTTCCAAATTAGTGTTGTGTTTTGTGCTCGAGACTCCCATTTCTTTTGGAATTGGTGGAATGTTTTCCTGACAATGTAAAGTCCTGCAGCCTATCTTACCTGATTCAGTTCAGTGAGGAATATGTTGGAATGAACAAATCTTTGGAAAGCAATGTTTATAAGTTTTATTTCTACCTTGGATTTTTTCAAGCCTCATTATCAGAGGCCAATTGTTCATCATCTAGCTCCAGTAATTTCAGAGTTAATGGTGGAAGTTCAGGCGCTGGCAGTGGTCTCGGTTATAATGGTGAGGAAGAACTTTGGTTGAGTGAATGGCTATCTTGTGATTGTAAATAAACAACAGCTGGGGGTGGTGGTGGGATACTTGTCGAGGAGCCGCTTGATGAAGGTGATTCTGGTAGTGAAGTGGTTGTATAGTAAGTTATCATAGGCCCAGACTGTTTGGCTTAATCCATGGGTCGATTGTGATGTGGTTCTGGCTGTACCTTTGGTGTGGTATGCTGATCAATGATGGGAAACGCCGGAATTCCGATGGAGCTTTCAAGACACCTTTTGGTTCTTATTAAGGATGCAATTTCTGATTAAAATGGTTTCTCACTTTAAAAAAATGTTTTCTTATCTTTCTGTTTTAACTGGGGATGGGGCATCCTACCGGATGCCAGACATTCACCGGCTATTTCAGACACTCCAGCCGAGAGATCATTTTAGATTCTAACCGTCTCTTTAAGTGCAATTGTTTATATTTCTCTTGCACTCGGTATACTTGCAAATTAGCTATTGAAATACTTTTCATTAGTCCTGTTGCTCCTATAATTACTGGGATAGTGGAGATTTTCCTAAGATGCCAGTTTCTTTTCATGTCATACATAAGAATTGGAATTTTGTAATATTTTCCCTTTCAGCTCAGTTTAATCCTGGATCATTAGGGACACTGACTTCAACTAGGGTTGCTACTTTCTCCCTTTTAACCCATATTACCATGTCAGGTTTAACAGCTCTGTTTTCTTAATATGTAGCTGCAGGGATTGCATAGTCATAGTGGATTGTGTATAAATTATTTCCAACTGTTCTTTCTGGTATATACTCCCAGGACTTACTGCTACGCAGGATATTCCACTTTTTACATACAGTCCAGTGAATATATTTACACAATCCATTGTGTTGCATTGTATAATAGCCATCCATAGGCGTTTAAACTGTATGCGTTAGCATATGTTTTTTCAAACTAGAACTCTGTGAAAATGCATTTCCACAAACTTTACAACTATATGGTTTCTCACTGAATGTATGATAGCTATCCCTAGGCGTGTGTTAGCATATGTATTTTCAAATTGGAACGAGATGAAAATGCAGTTCCACAAACTATACAAGAATATGACTTGTCACCTGCGTGTATTAGCATGTGACTTTTGAGACCGCTATTTTTAGAAAATGTAGCTTCACAAATTTTACAGCGATATGGTTTCTCACCTGTGTGTATTAGCATGTGACTTTTGAGACCGCCCTTTTGAGAAAATGTAGCTCCACAAATTTTACAGCTATATGGTTTCTCATCTGTGTGTATTTGCATGTGACTTTTGAGACCGCTATTTCGAGAAAATGTAGCTCCACAAATTATACAGCCATATAGTTTCTCACCTGTGTGTATTAGCATGTGACGTTTTAGAACGCTATTTCGAGAAAATGTAGCTCCACAAATTTTACAGCCATATGGTTTCTCACCTGTGTGTATTACCATGTGCCTTTTGAGACCGCTATTTTGAGAACATGTAGCTCCACAAATTTTACAGCCATATGGTTTCTCACCTGTGTGTACTAGCATGTGACGTTTGAAACCGCTATTTTGAGAAAATGTCGCTCCACACATTTTACAGCCATATGGTTTCTCACCTGTGTGTATTAGCATGTGACTTTTGAGACCGCTATTTTGAGAAAATGTAGCTCCACAAATTTTACAGCCATATGGTTTCTCACCTGTGTGTATTGGCATGTGCCTGTTCAGATCGCCATTTCGAGAAAATGTAGCTCCACAAATTTTACAGCCATGTGGTTTCTCACCTGTGTGTATTAGCATGTGACTTTTGAGACCGCTATTTTTAGAAAATGTAGCTCCACAAATTTTACAGCCATATGGTTTCTCACCTGTGTGTACTCTCATATGTCCTTTCAGATGCCCAATCTGTGTAAATGCAGTTCCACATATTTTGCAAATATATGGTTTCTCGCCTGTGTGTATTCGCATGTGATTTTTCAAATAAGTACTCACTGAAAATGCCTTACCACAGACTTCACAAGTATATGGTTTCTCACCTGTGTGTACTCGCATGTGACTTTGTAGTTTGCTACTCTGTGAATATACTTTTTCACAAAATTTACAAGAATATGGTTTCTCACTGTTATTTTCTTTTGGTTTTTGCATAGAGTGCGTCATCCTGTTTGTATTATGTGCAATTATTTGGATTACACATGCACTTGGTTCACTGGGTATATTCGCCAGATAGGTTTTTGAAGTTCTTGTTTCTTAGTCTAGTGACTCATATGATGACTGGAGTGATTGTGTTCATTCGCATCACATGACTTTAGATTATTATACTCTTAGAATGCAGTATTAAGATGTCTTTCAAATATACCTCTTAGGGTTAGGGTTACCAAGATAAATGTATTTCCAATATATCTCTTAGGGTAATGGTTACCAAGATAAATGTCTTTCCAATATATCTCTTAGGGTTACCAAAATAAATGTCTTTCAAATATGCCTCTTAGGGTTAGGGTTTCCAAGATAAATGTCTTTCCAATATGCCTCTTAGGGTTAGGGTTACCAAGATAAATGTCTTTCCAATATATCTCTTAGGGTTAGGGTTACCAAGATAAATGTCTTTCCAATATATCTCTTAGGGTTAGGGTTACCAAGATAAATGTCTTTCCAATATGCCTCTTAGGGTTAGGGTTACCAAAATAAATGTCTTTCCAATATGCCTCTTAGGGTTAGGGTTTCCAAGATAAATGTCTTTCCAATATGCCTCTTAGGGTTAGGGTTTCCAAGATAAATGTCTTTCCAATATGCCTCTTAGGGTTAGGGTTACCAAGATAAATGTCTTTCCAATATATCTCTTAGGGTTAGGGTTACCAAGATAAATGTCTTTCCAATATGCCTCTTAGGGTTAGGGTTACCAAAATAAATGTATTTCCAATATTCCTCTTAGGGTTAGGGTTTCCAAGATAAATGTCTTTCCAATATGCCTCTTAGGGTTAGGGTTACCAAGATAAATGTCTTTCCAATATATCTCTTAGGGTTAGGGTTACCAAGATAAATGTCTTTCCAATATGCCTCTTAGGGTTAGGGTTACCAAAATAAATGTCTTTCCAATATGCCTCTTAGGGTTAGGGTTTCCAAGATAAATGTCTTTCCAATATGCCTCTTAGGGTTAGGGTTACCAAGATAAATGTCTTTCCAATATGCCTCTTAGTTGCTTCTTTAACAGGAATTCTTTGAAAATACTGATAGAAAATAAAAGTATTTATTGATGAAGAATTTTTGTTAAATCTTGGCTGAATCAAAAATCAGCCTTTTGAGTAACAGTTGAAATCTGTAAAGAAAGAAAAGATGTCATCAATGCATTACAACATAGTTTAGATTTTTATTCAATTTTTGATGGCAACTATATAGTCACTCTTGTGTGTGCGGACAAAGAATATTGAGAGATTATTGGATTGACATCCTCTATTTTATCAAGAAACGGCGTAAACACAAAAACTGAAACCAACCCGAATTCACTTCAACAACAAAAGCTAAAACTGAGGCCATAAAAATCAACCTCCAGAGACAATCTAACAAAAAGGTACAAAAAAGTGGAAAGTGTTGATTAGGTGACATGCTCTGTACTACATCCACCAAACCACTGTGAAAAGACTGTGGAACAAAATCTCCCTTTGGGTGAGGGACTAGAGGTTGTGCCATACGTGTCGGCTAACTACTAAACACACACACATACATAAAGGCTTACACTCCGTTCATTTTCAACGTACACAACCACACACTGCTGACAAACACACAAACACATACAAATACCTAAACAAATTATCAACTCTCACGCATACACATTCGTACAACCACGAACAAAAAGCGCCACGCACATTCACACATATATGGCTACACACACATACAAACATGGTCGCACACGTGCTTACTACTATTCTCGGAACTGACTGCCAACGAAAATTTCAAACTAACATGGAAGATTTTGTACACATATGAATCTATTGTGTTACGTTTGAACTACGTTTTATTCTTCCTTCGACTATATGCATGCTTTATCTTTCATTCAACTTTCATACATGTTTTATCCGTTTCCTCTGGGTTTTAAATCTCTTTACCAATTTAATATTTCCTACAACATTATACAGATTACATTTTTTCTAAGTTTTCAATATGCCTATTCATATATATATATATATATATATATATATATATATAGTCTCAGAAGTTTCTCAACCATTAAAACTATATTTAAAAAACCCAAAAACTTTTAGTCCCAAGTCTTTCAGTGGAAAATTACTCATGTAAGTCAATTATTTTTTACAGTTATTATATTAGTTTGTTTCAAACATTATTTTAAGGGATCATCAGTTGTTTACGATGAAAAACTGTTTCGGGAATTTAAAAACAAGACAGTATTTAATTTCATGGCTTCCCAGCAGTGTTGATCAGACCCCACTTCCCTTAAAAGACAAAAACATAAACGTTCTGTATACTAAACCTAAGTTTTGTACCATATAAATGTTTTGCTAACTGATATTAGTTATTTAAAAAAAAAAGAAGTCTTCTTTACCTGTGTTGTTCGTCTGTCTAATAAAAATTTATCCGTTACTTACAAAAATGTTGCTAAAACTAAAATGACTTAAAAACTGAAAGCTCTGGTGAATGACTAACATTGTTATTTTCTATACATTAAAACGAGAGAGAGAGAGGAAATGTACATATATATATGTATATATATATATATATGTATATATACATATATATATATATATATATATATATATACATATATATATATATATATATATATATATATATACATAATATATGTATATATTGTTATTTTTCTATACATTAAAACGAGAGAGAGAGAGAGGAATTGGCTTAGGGGGAGGTGAAAGAGAGGTGGGGGAGAGGGATGTGAAAAAACATGGAAGAGGGGAAGAGAGAAAGATAGAGAGACGGATTGAGATAGGGATTTGAATATAAAGATGTTACACACACTTTTCAATCTCTTTTATTTTGTTTCATTTTGATGCCGGGCAACTTACTAGTTTTATTATAAAGATAAATGAGAAATTAAAAATAAAATAGTGAAACATTTTTAAAAGCAAAAAACAAACCCTCACCGTATTTTATTTTACGAATAAAATTAATTAAAATTTTTAAAAGATTTTTCTTTCTTCTTTTCAAATTTAGTCATCTTAGCAATGTCCACTTTGCCGTGACAAAATATTGATCAGTTGTATTTTTTTCTTTTTTGCGAGCTTGCAGATATGTTCACACGTTGTGCAAGTTTTTTTTTTATTGGGGGAGGGGGGCCTAAGGGAGTTTTTTTCATGCAAAATACGATCAGTCCTTCGGGAGAATGAATCACCTGTCCTAACACAATGAAAATTAGTATCGCTTTAATCAACTGTATTAACTTGTCACAAAATTGGATAAATTCTTCGGAATCTTTCGGCTGTTGAAGTAAACAATTCGAAACGTCGAACGAAAAGTCGATTTTGTCTGGTTCAAAAGCTGGACCAGTACCAATTAAAAAAATAAAACTAAAAATAGGATGATTTTTTTGTATAAGTTTTAGATGTTTACTCTAAATATGACGTCATCATCAGAAGTCTAAATATATCGTCAGTTTGTTAAAATTCATCAGTAGTCAATCCCCACAATTTACGTTTTCTTTGTTCAATTTAGAACAATAATATCGATATCAAAATTAATGAGACTAAACATTATTGCAGAAATCATAAAGTTTTCAAATCTTATTGAATTCTCAAAAAAAAAAAAAAAACGAACTTGAAGACACAAAACGAAAACATCTTAAATTTTAATATTCATCTATTTTTTTTTTTATCCTCTCGCAGGTTTTCAAATGTAGTAAATAAAAATAGGTTAATATTTTAAAACAAAACTAATTAACTTTTCATATTATAGAAACACCTCTGAGAAAGACGGTGTACGATAGAAATCTGTCACCTCTGTATTTTAGGTCAACAAATAACCAAATAAACAGATTTTGTCATTGCGAATTTAAAAGTTAATTTTTATTATAATATGCAAATATGATTTCTTCTACACTTCTGTTTCTTTGATGACGTCATTAGCGACAATTTATAGATTTCAAGCGTGTATTTCTTAAGCTTACATGCGTAAAACTAACTAGATTTTAATATGAAATTGTTACAAATTTACTAATATGTAACAAATTTACTAATATTTAACAAATTTACTAATATTTAACAAATTTACAAATATTTAACAAATTTATTAATATTTAACAAATTTCCTAATATTTAACAAAAAGAGAAACAATATATATCGTCTATACACAATTTTTGTATCGCATTATGTTCTGAACGCTATAGTAATTTTTAACCAATAAAGAATATTCCTCCAAAAATTGTGTTTTACTCGGCGCGGCTAGAGAAACTCTTGCAGGTAAATGTGGAAGTGTTCCGCTCTCATTCCACGCATGGCTGGAAACTTTGATTTACAATGACTCCATGTTCCATCCACACGATCTGTGTGTATTGTAAATAATAACTTTAATGTATGTATTTTCCCTTACAAGTAAGTACAACATAAAAGTTTCTTCCTATTTTTTATCACATCCATATTCAATATTAAAAAAACCCTCTTCTGGGTATCTTTTACAATAATCAACACAACGAGATCAACGGGGTCCAAAAAACAAATATACAACAAATAAATGTGACCGTAGTCCATAAAATTATTTTCCAACTTACCTATGACATTTGTTTGTATTTTTAAGTAGTTTCAATGGATTTTTTATTAGATATCAAAATTTCTCTCCATTTAACATTCACGGAGAGTTGGAAATTTGCCGACATTTTTCTCCCCTCAGATTCGTTTTTTGGGGGTCTTTTTTTTTACTGGGACTCATAATCAAAGCGCACTTTTTCAAAAACTTTGATACGTTAGTTTTTTTTTGTGCGGGGGGGGGGGGGCTGACTTTCAATGTAATTTACAATATATTTTAGTTTCGATGACTTAATTAAAAGAAATAGGCTGAGAAAAAAATGCCGGCAGCCATCTTGTCTTGCCAAATTTATTTCTTATATATTTGTTTTTTTGACCCCATTGTTCTCGTTGTATTGATTATTGTAAAAGATACCCAGAATTTCATTGGACAATTGTGTGATGATGGCAAACACGTGGCGACTTCTAGAAAAGATATTCGAAATAAATTTGAACTTAACATATTTAGTTGAATATAATTTGGTAAAAAGACGTATTCTTACCGTGTTGACACACAGGGTAGAGCTAAGCAATTGGATTGGTAGGAACAGACGAGGAATTTACTTCTGCGAGAGAGACACGAGTTTCTCTGTGAGGGGTATTTGTCTTGAAACAATCATTACATGTTTCTACGCCACCACCGACCACTGCTCACACCTTCAATATGCTAACTTTCTCGCCATTTTAATTTAGAAAGTATTTCTACTTCATATCTCATTACTTTTAACAAATCCTTCTGTTGCTATTTTTATAAACTATGCAATCTTTTTATTTAATCTTTTAAACATAAACTAAGGGTTTATTTTGTTTAGGTGTAATCTTTCCTAGGAGTGATTTAGTCGCAAGTTGCTAAAAAATGTGAAACGGAAAATCGAAACGAAACAAAACAGTTGTTTACAAAAAAACGAAATCAGTCGCTAACCACAGTTGATATATTTATTTGTTTTATTTATTGTGTTGATTATTGTAAAAGATACCCTGTTTTTGAAAATTGGTTTTAAATATACCTGCTTCTCCGATATTGAATATTGATGCGATCAAAAAAATAGCAAAAAATATTTATGTTGTCCTTATTTGGGAGGGAACATAATAATAACTAATAAAAAGTCATTGAAACTACTTAAAAATACAAACAAATGTCATAGGTCAGTCGGAAATAAGTTTTATGGCTACGGTCACATTTATTTGTTGTATATTTGTTTTTGGACCCTCTTCTCGTTGTGTTGATTATTGTAAAATATACGCTGTTTTGTTTTTTAAATATTGAATATGGATGTGATAAAAAAATATGAAGAAACCTTTATGTTGTACTTACTTGTGAGGGGAAAATACATACCGTTCACCTAAAGTTATGTAAATTCATCCAGTAGTTTTGTTTTTATAAAATAAATTCAAATTTTAGCCGTACGAGAAATATCAGTCAATAACAAGAAAAATGAATCGCTTTTCTGATCCGTAGTGTCGTGCCCTTTCGTGCATTTGTAAACGGCAATAGTTTTTTACACCCGAGAGACGCGAATTCAAATAGTATCCTACTTACCTCCCCTACATCAGTCATTCTGGAGTTATCTCCCTTGTATATTTCTCATGCTATATAATAAATGCTGACGTGTCGATCGGCCTAGGATGGTATCATCTTGGCCTTTGGGGCTTGATTTACGCCGCTCTTATTGGTTGTCCATGCTGTGCAGTTCTAGCAGGTCCACCCTCCCAGGCTTTGCCTTCTCACCCTTTGAGAATGGGTTAGTTTATTGCTAATCGCCTGAGGCGCCCCTGCCGGGGAATGCCGAAGGGGCTGCCAGGAATGTTTTGAGGATCGCAGGTGCTCTTCCTCTAGAGTGCTGACTTATATTTCTCGTGCTATATAATGAATGCTGACGTGTCGATCGGCCTCTTACGAAGGAAGCGATCGGAGTGCACGTATCAACAGTTCGTCTCTCTTGTTGAATTCTGTGAATTGTTATGTATATGGTTCCATTACAGCCGCGAGCCGGACACTAATGGAAACACAATAACAACCGGCAAAGCAGCAACGCTACATTATTGTGTTTCAAATCTCTATTTATTGATTTCTCCTGCAAAAGTTTGAATTATCTTCCTTGACTTCAATAAATATGCCCATAATGGCGGCGATATTCCTCGTACGGCTAAAACTTGAATTTATTTAACATAATTTTTTGAAATATTTTATTTTCCCTCACAAGTAAGTACAACATAAAAGTTTCTTCCTATTTTTTTATCACATCCATATTAAATATTAAAAAAAAACCTCTTCTGGGTATCTTTTACAATAATCAACACAACGAGATCAACGGGGTCCAAAAAACAAATGTACAACAAATAAATGTGACCGTAGTCCATAAAACTTATTTTCCAACTTACCTATGACATTTGTTTGTATTTTAAGTAGTTTCAATGGATTTTTAAAATAAATCACATTTATTTCTTGTATATTTGTTTTTTTTTACCCCATTGTTCTCGTTGTATTGATTATTGTAAAAGATACCCAGAATTTCATTGGACAATTGTGTGATGATGGCAAACACGTGGCGACTTCTAGAAAAGATATTCGAAATAAATTTGAACTTAACATATTTAGTTGAATATAATTTGGTAAAAAGACGTATTCTTACCGTGTTGACACACAGGGTAGAGCTAAGCAATTGGATTGGTAGGAACAGACGAGGAATTTACTTCTGCGAGAGAGACACGAGTTTCTCTGTGAGGAGTATTTGTCTTGAAACAATCATTACATGTTTCTACGCCACCACCGACCACTGCTCACACCTTCAATATGCTAACTTTCTCGCCATTTTAATTCAGAAAGTATTTCTACTTCATATCTCATTACTTTTAACAAATCCTTCTGTTGGTATTTTTATAAACTATGCAATCTTTTTATTTAATCTTTTAAACATAAACTAAGGATCTATTTTGTTTAGGTGTAATCTTTGCTAGGAGTGATTTGGTCGCAAGTTGCTATAAAATTTGAAACGGAAAATCGAAACGAAACAAAACAGTGGTTTACAAAAAAACGAAATCAGTCGCTAACCACAGTTGATATATTTATTTGTTTTATTTATTGTGTTGATTATTGTAAAAGATACCCTGTTTTTAAAAATTGGTTTTAAATATACCTGCTTCTCCGATATTGAATATTGATGCGATAAAAAAAATAGCAAAAAATATTTATGTTGTCCTTATTTGGGAGGGAACATAATAATAACTAATAAAAAGTCATTGAAACTACTTAAAAATACAAACAAATGTCATAGGTCAGTCGGAAATAAGTTTTATGGCTACGGTCACATTTATTTGTTGTATATTTGTTTTTGGACACTCTTCTCGTTGTGTTGATTATTGTAAAAGATACGCTGTTTTGTTTTTTAAATATTGAATATGGATGTGATAAAAAATATGAATAAACCTTTATGTTGTACTTACTTGTGAGGGGAAAATACATACCGTTCACCTAAAGTTATGTAAATTCATCCAGTAATTTTGTTTTTATAAAATAAATTCAAATTTTAGCCGTACGAGAAATATCAGTCAATAACAAGAAAAATGAATCGCTTGAATTATCTTCCTTGACTTCAATAAATATGCCCATAATGGCGGCGATATTCCTCGTACGGCTAAAACTTGAATTTATTTAACATAATTTTTTGAAATATTTTATTTTCCCTCACAAGTAAGTACAACATAAAGGTTTCTAGTTATTTTTTATGACATCCTTATTGGATCTAGGTGTAACCATGGAGAATAACCGATAAAAGTTGTACTCGCAGAAAAAAAACAATTGTGTTTTAAAATTCAGTTACCTCCCATTTCTATGAAACGATGGAAGACCCTAGTCCGAATAATCGCCGTAAAATAAGATAGCCTCCCGAAGGCAGAGATAGATGCAAGTTTGGTTATTGATGTGTGAAAAATCCATATCCCCAAATAGGGGCACTCTGAGTTTGGCGAATAATAAATATTTCCTCAGTCTAGTAGGATCTCTTCTTCAGCAACCGAGAACAGAACAGATGCAATGTAATATTAAAACAGATATTACACTCTGATCGCAGCCAAGAGGCCAATGGTTATTTGTTCATAAAACACAAGAACTGTTACCCTTAAATTGACCGATCATAAGATTGGTGGCGAACCAAAATTACGATCCGAACGAACGCTAGAAAGCAAATGGTGTGAATTTCAATTCCCTTTCTTTCTTTGTGTCGTTTGGATACACATTAATTGTCACTCATTAGAGACAAAGGAAGACTCGCAGACACGTGTTAACTGAAGAATCCAGTCAATCAAAAAATGTGTGCTGTTAAATTAATTACTCATGTTTTTTTTAATCCAGTTATCTCCCCTTTCTATGAAACAATGGAAGATCCTAGCCCGAATAATCGCCCTAAAAATAAGCAGACATAAAAAATTGAACGAACCAAAACAAAAAAAATTGAAAAGCAAATGGTCTCAACGTTTAAAAAAATTGGAATGAAAAGTTTATTTTATATACTTTAATAATTAAAATTTCACTTTTAATCTCAAGTTTAAATAATAGTTTATTTTTATTTAAGATCAGAAACTGCCAAAGAGGATAACTCGACCCGAGCAAATCCAAACTTTTATTTGAGATGCTTGGTAGTGTCGGAATTTTCGTGTCGTTAACGAAAAACCGCTCTAAACGATGGTCATGTTATCTAGGAAAATTATCATAAAAAAATTATAACAAGAGATAAGGAATGGGACAATACAAGATGTTCGTAAAAGTTAAAATATAGTTTTATTTACAAAAAAAGATAGCCTGGACTGCTTTTTTTTCCAAAGCTGGAATAAATAAATTATTCCTGGATAACATACAAAAAAAATAAGAATAAAAAAAATACAACATCAGTATCTCTGAACATTAAGATTAGATACAACAAAAATTTGACACAATCTAAGTTAAGGAATAAATCCTTTTAAAACATGAACTTACTATAAAGTCCGTATTCTTACAAATCAATCAAAAGTCTCTTTTTTTCTTTTCACCAAAGTTACAATCAAAAGAAATAAAATTAACAAACCGTGCCGAGGTCCAACATAATTTCCACGATAAAATTAACTCTTTTTTATTTTATCAAACGTCCGTCAGAAAGTTCTTTTCTTCCTCTTTTTCTTCAATATTTTCTTTTAGCAAATCCGATGCAATATGTATGGCACAAGAACAGTACACATTTCAAATAAACACAATACTCACTATTTTCCATCGTTCGTCTTGAATGGCGATCACGCGCGTATGTGACTGATTCAACTGGCACAGTTGAATATCATCTCAAATCGATCTGTGTGCAAAGACGATCAATCTCAATGATTCTTAATCTCTGATTAGAATCTTCTCGACAGCAAAGTATTTCACTTCTCGGGAGCCAATCTCTTCAACATAGGCAATTTCTTGCATGGAGTTCATCTTGTCTCGCTCACGTTCTCCATCTCCTTATTTCAAGTATCTGGCTTGAAACAACTCCCCGAGGATAATATTCCTGACCAAGGGGAAAATATTCCATAAACAACAGACAATTCTGCCAAGAGATATCATATCTCTTAAGTTTCTTCAAGTAGAAATACTTGCAAATTTAACGTCCCCACGTGGACGGAGAAACAGTTTTAACACGTCTTGTCATTCCGGTGTTCGACTCTGTTCTTGAATTTAACGTCCCCACGTGGACGGAGAAACAGTTCACAGTTCTTTACTGCCCAACGTTCAAATCTGTTCTTGAATTTAACGTCCCCTCGTGGACGGAGAAACAGTTTTAACATGCGTCGAGTTCAACGACCAACTCTGTTCTGATTAAATTTCGCGCCGATATATCCAGACACGACAAATTGCATCATTGCTAAAAATAGAAATCACGTGACACATGGCCTTCACCGCATAACACCTACGCAATATCCATATGACCTTCGACCTGCACGTAGGCCCCCCCTACCCTTCAACAAAGGGAAGTAACCGTTGACTTACTTAGAAAAACGTCTAGAAATTTCCACAGTAGCTTTGAGGTCGAATTTTTATAAACTTTTCGTATTTTTGTTTTTTTGTTTTTTTTCAGTAAATGGAAAATAGAACAATTCTACACTCTTGTCCATGTTTACTTGCCTCCACACGAGGACATAGTTAGACATAATGTCGGTTTTAATGTAGGGAAAAATTCAGCTCCCCAAAAAGGGGCACTTTGGGTTGGGAGAAAAATAAACATTGTCTTTAGTCTAGAAGGATCTCTTCTTCATCAACCGATAACAGATGAGATGTATATAAAAACAGATACTACACTCTGATCGCAGTCAAAAAGTTCATGGTTATTTGTCCAGAAAACAGATGTACCTTTACCCGCAAATTGACTGATTATAAGATTGATGTCCAGTAAATAAAAATTACTCAGGATTGCGTAGCGTGCGTTTTAAGTGCAACTGATGTGCATCCCTAATTTTCTTAAGAGATTTGAAAACAAATATAATTTTGTTGCACCTACATCAGGGGGGTTAGGGTTGTTGCACCTGTATCAGGGGGGTTATGGTTGTTGCACCTGTATCAGAGGGGCTGGTGAAGAATTTTAGCCCAACTGGATGTTAATTTCTACTACTAATAATAATAATAAAGAAAAAGTAAATAATTAATAAAAAAACAAATAATAATAAAATACGAACAACAAAATAAATTAAATCCAAATATTATTATTTAAGATTAACTAAATTAATTAATCTTAGTAATCTATTACATATCTTAACTATTGAATTGTCTGCAAGACTTGTCTTTCTTTCTGCGAATCTCATGTTTCTATTTTTTGAATAGCAGCATCCACTTGGCTCTCCTCAACTGACACAGCCAGTCCAACTTTTGTTTTCTTTTTGAAAAAGAGAGGTTCTTATTCTCCAAATGATTAACGTCTCTACCATTCCCGACCTTTAAATATTTAACAGTAAGCCCACCAATTTTACAATTTACTGTCTTTATATTTAAATTTTGAAATATAAATGAATTAATCTGAGATTTACCGTCTCTTGTCATTTATTTTTGTTCATTCTTATTCCACCTTCCGGTTTTTCAACATTGCATTGCTCCTGCCTCGGAATTCTCACCTTCATAAATGTCTACTAGTTTATTCAGGGTTGAATACAGTTCTATATTGCGTTTTGTTGCAAAACAGCAAAGAATAACAAAAACACTTTAATGATGAATCAAAGGAACAGGATAAATGATATATTATCCATAATGATAACATAGGAATAAAAAAAACCAATACAATTTAATTTTATTACTACATTTGATATCTATTACCTTTAATAAAAACATTTTATTATTTTCTTTCAAACTAAATTCATTAAATACCATTATTACTATGTATAGTTTTGGTATTTTTCGGACTACTGTTCTCATCTTGAATGTTATCATCACAACGTTTCAGCCGCTATAACCTCTGCCTTCTTTAGATGTATCTCTTCGAACTCTGGAATATTTCTGTCGAACTCGGGAATCTGGACGGAATTTCGAACGGAACCCTTTATTTAATCCATGGGAGTAGCATGCTCTTGTTCCGTCAGCCATGACTGTGAGAAAGTCTTCAGTAGGTCAAAAGAAATATTCCCAAGTTCGAAGAGATACACCTGAAGAAGGCCGGATTTGTATAATAATTGTAAAAGGACAACCTTATTCTGTTTATAATAAATATTAAAAAATAAAATAAAAAATAACAATTTAATTACAGATCACTTTTAATTTCATTACATTTTATATGACCTTAAACAAAAAAAGAAATTTGATTATTTTCTTGCTAATTAAATTTATTAAACACCATGGTTACTACTATTCTATTCTATTTTATTTTGTTCTATTTTACACATATTTTATTAAAACATGTAAAAAAGACTCAATTAATTACTAAGTTTAACTGAAAGGAGAGTAGAAAGTGGACCTTGGGTTTACTTTCGGCAGCTTCGTAACTTTCGCTGACCTTTGTCCTTTAGTCGTCAACTTGTATAATATTTTGTAGCAAAAGGGTCATCAAACGATAGAAAAGCCAAGCCCTCTTATGAACAACAACATTTATTTATGTGACCTACACCGTTGGGTGTAGGTTGTCGGAAGGTTGGACAGTAAAGAAAGGTAAGATATTGCTTAATGGCACATCAACCCTAAGGGTCATTTCCTTTATTTGAGTCTTAAGTCATTTATAGTCATTTCGCTGGCCTTATTTTGTCCTTTAGTCCTCACATTCCATGAGCGATGATTCTGACAAAGGAAGAAGGATTGCTGTTTTCTGTGTTGGAATATATCCATCTAACACTTATCGTTGGCTAGTTTTTTTTTACGTTGAAGTAGTAATTTTTTCAGTTTTTACATCAAGTGGTTTCATGCCTTGTCCGGAGGGATTTCCATTAAAAAATTTATGAATAAAAATTGTTATTCCTTACAGCAATGCCCCATCATTTTCTTTTCATTTTTTCCTTAATATTATTTTTTCTAAACTTAAAACATTTTCTTATGCGCGTTTCACAGCAAGGTCGAGGGTAAATATATAGACTTACGTCCAACTTTGCTGATCAATTTTTTTTTTTAACTAAAAATATTTCTTTGGGTGAGGAAAAAAATTATTGTTGGGGGTGGGAGTAAAAAATTTATTTTTGGGAGGTGGGGGTTGGGAGTAAACAAATTTCTTTTGGGTGGGGGTGTTGGCAGTAAAAAATTTAATTTGGGGGGGGCTTACTAAAAATATTTTTTTGGTGAGGGAGAGTAAACATTATTTATGGAGGTGGGGGTGGAGAGTCCAAAAACATTGTTTTGGGGGGTGTTTCTTGAACTAAAAATATTTCTTTTGGTGGGGGAGAGTAATATTTTTTTTTGGGGGGGGGATTGTAAAAAACATTTTTACAGGGGGTGTGTGGAAAAAAAAATTTCTTTGGGTGGGGGAGAGTAAAAGTGAAAAATCATCGATGGTTCTTAGAGATTTGCTGATGAATTTTATTTTTTAAAAAGGCACATTGATCTTCCAATGTTTGGACACTTTCTCCAAGATTGATATCTGTGCAAATAATAGAGTCATGTCAAACTTATACCCTTAAACATTTTAGTGATAATGTGCTTTGAATATAGTCTCATCTGAGAATACACATGTATTTTTGTAAAGTTTTGAGATTAGTTTTTAAGAATTCCAGCGTTAAAATTTACTGCTAGAATTTGTTGGTCTGCATTTCCAGATAATTTGCATTGCACTAACTTGAAGAAAATGTTTCTTCACTTATATTAAATTGTATTTCAGTAAATATGTTATTATATAGTCATAGTGACACTGACTTCAACAAGGATTGCTACTTTCTCCCTTTTGTCCTATATTACAATGTCAGGTTTAACAAAAGTTTTCTAGATATGTAGCTGTAGGGATTGCATAGTCATAATGGATAATGTATAAATTATCCCCAACTGTTCTTTCTGGTATATGCTCCCAAGACTTGCTGCTGCTACACTGGATATTCAACTTTTTACATACAGTCCAGGGAAGATATTTACACACTCCATTGTGTTGCATTGTATAATAGCCATCCCCATAGAAAACCTTACAACTGGATGTCATGTGGCTCATACTCTCCACTTCTATCGTAGAACCTGCACTTGTTATTGTTGCTGAGACCACTCATCTTTTTAAAGGCATTGGTCATCAAGCAGCCATTATCATTCTCTCCTGATCATGGTGGAGAGATCCTCTTTTCAGCTAGTCTACAGAGCCTTCCTTATCTATATATTCCTGGGATAATTCACCTACAAAATACTTAGCACGTTGTTGGTTGGCCAATTCTTCCAGTTTTTTTTAATGGAAGGCTTTGGTGCATTTCTGACGGCTTTTGCCAGCTATTTCTGTGGCAGGATTGTCTGTTTCTGCCTCATTTGTATGACAGTCATGTCCAAAATGTCTGGCCGGTTTTGTGATAGAGGTTGTTCTGCTTGCTCTGGTTTCTTGATGTTGGCATAGCATCATAAGGTTTGGGTTCTGGGAGCTCATCAGATATTGGCCAGTGCTCACAATAGTGGCTCGATGTTGATCGTCAATTTCTGAGAGACCATTACCCCCTGTTCCTCTTAGGAGATACAGCCTTGGTAGACACTGGTTTCTGTACATTGTCAACATTTTTCTAGTTTTAGTGTCTAATCTATTAATGTCCTTTTGTTGCCAATCAATAATTCCAAAGCTGTATGTTATCACTGGCATAGCTAATTGGTTAATAGCAGCTACTTTGTTTTTGTTTGTTAGCTGTTTTGCAAATTTTTCTAACACAGCATATATATGCTCTGCCAATTTTTTCTCTCATCTTGGCATGTTGAATTGAATCGTTTTCTTCTATGCCAAGGTATTTATATTGTTCCTGTTCTTCAAGGTCTTTGATGTCAGTATCTTCATCAAGCTGTATGTTTTCCGTTTGGATCTTCTTCCCAGCTCTAACGGAGCACTTGACACATTTGTCCAGGCCGAACTTCATTCCAATATCTTTGGAGAAGGTATGTACAACCTGTAAGAGTCGGCTTAAGTCAGCATCTGAACTAGCATACAGCTTGAGGTCATCCAGGAAGAGCAGGTGGTTGACTCTTTTGTTTAGATCTTGTTTGCGGCCCTGGCTCAGATTGTAGGCACTCTGGCTTTTGTTTAGTAATTTGCTCAGTGGATCAATTGCCAGGCAAAAGAGTAGAGGAGATAAGCTATCTTCTTGGAAGATTCCTCTTCGGATCTTGACGTCAGGGATTGTTATTGTTCCATTAGTGTGTCTTAATGCCATAGTTGTTTTCTACATATTTATTTGTACTGCCATGGTTTTCTTGATGACCGGATTTATATTATATAGATCAAGGCAGCGCAGGAGCCATGCGTGAGGTACACTATCGTATGCCTTTTGGTAATCAATCCACGTCATGCTTAAATTTCTCTACCTCTTCCTACACTCCTCAAGGATGGTCTTATTGATCAACAATTGGTACTTGGTGCCTAAACACTTACTCCTACACCCTGCTTGTTCTTTTTCCGTGTATGCTCCAGAAGAGAAGTGTTCATAGATGCTGTCTGCAACCAGGCCAGTGAAGAGTTTGTAGGTTTTAGTGAGGTAGGAGATCGGTCTATATTTTGTAGGGTTTTGTGTCTCACTCGTTTTGGGTATGAGGGTCGTATCACCTTTTACTAGTCATGCTGGTGTGGCCTCCTCACCCTTCAAAAGTCTGGTGAAGCAGCTACTATAATGGCTATGAAGTGCTGTTAGTATTTTTAGCCAGAAATTGGGTATATTGTCTATGCCAGTTTTTTTGTGATTCTGAAATTGATTCAACTTTCGTTTTATCATTTCAGACGTTATCTTTGGCATTTTTGGCTTGCTTTTATTACTTCGAGCTATATCTGAAATCTACTTGGCCTCTTGGTTGCATGGTCCCTCATTTTCAAACAAAGGCCTCCAGTAGTTTTCTAGCTCCTTGTCTTCTGGTGGCTTTTCCACCGTTATATTCTCTCCAACCAAATTTCGGTCGAATAGTCGTGTATTCTTTTTTAACTGTCTGTTCTCAACTTTCGCCCTGTGCTTGTTATCCTTTTCTTGAATTCTTTTGGCAAGTGCTGCGATTTTGCCTTCAAGTTCCCTTGCAACGTTTTCAATCTCTTTTACATTTTTTTGTATTTAAAACTGAGTCTGCAAATGGTGTTTCTCAGCCGTCCCCGCACTGTAGGAGCAGCAAGGAATTGTTTAATTTGAGACACTTCCTTTCTGCAAAGGTTAAGTTATTTCTGGAGCTTCAGTTTCCACTGTGGTGTTGTGACTCGTGCTTTGGACTCCCATTGCTTTTTGAATTGAGGGAGTGTTTTCCTAACAATGTAAAGTCCTGCAGCATATGTTATTTGATTTAGCACTGTGAGGGATATGTTGGATGGAACAAGTCTTCGGAGATCGATGTTTATGTTTTCTATTACTGCCTGGAGAGCGATGTTTATCCTTCGTAAACTGTATGCGTTAGCATATGCTTTTTCAAACTGGAACTCTGTGAAAATGCAGTTCCACAAACTTTACAACTATATGGTTTCTCACCTGTGTGTATCCGCATGTGGCATTTCAAAGTATTATTTCGTGCAAACGCAGTTCCACAAATTTCACAACAATATGGTTTATTACCTGTGTGTACTCGAATGTGTTTTTTAAAACTGGAACTATGTGAAAATGCAGTTCCACAAACTTTACAACTATATGGTTTTTCACCTGTGTGTCTCCGCATGTGGCTTTTCAAACTATTATTTAGTGCAAACGCAGTTCCACAAATTTCACAACAATATGGTTTATGACCTGTGTGTACTCGAATGTGTTTTTTCAAACTGGAACTATCTGAAAATGCAGTTCCACAAACTGTACAAGAATATGGCTTGTCACCTGTGTGTTTTCGCATGTGACTTTTGAGACCGCTATTGTGAGCAAATGCAGTTCCACAAATTGGACAACAATATGGTTTCTCACCTGTGTGTACTCTCATATGTCCTTTCAGACTGGCATTCTGTGTAAATGCGGTTCCACATATTTTACAAATATATGGTTTCTCACCTGTGTGTATTCGTATGTGATTCTTCAAATAAGTACTAACTGAAAATGCCTTATCACAGACTTCACAAGTATATGGTTTCTCACTGTTATTTTCTTTTGGTTTTTGCATAGAGTGGGTCATCCTGTTTGTATTATGTGCAATTATTTGGATTACACATGCACTTGGTTCACTGGGTATATTTGCCAGATAGTTATTTGAAGTTCTTTTTTCTTAGTCTAGTGACTCATATGATGACTGGAGTGATTGTGTTTATTCGCATCACATGACTTTAGATTATTATACTCTTAGAATGCAGTATTAAGCAGCTCGACAAACATAACATGAATAATGTTTGTATTCACAGAATTAATTCAGAAAAATTCACAAAAATAGGATTTCCAACAATTGAGTATTTGCATGCAGTTTTTCAAAGGAGTATTCAATTCAGTTCCACAAATGTTTTGTAAGTTCGTGTTTTTAGCCCAGTGACTATTATGTTGACTGGAGTGATTATGTGCATTCGAATCAGATGACTTTTCAGATTTTTACACTCTGAAAATGCAGCTCGACAGACATTACAAGAATTATGTGTGTATTAACATGTAAATTCTGGAATTGGAATTCACTGAAATTTCAGAATACGATTTAACACAAATGAGTATTTGTATGTGATTTTACAAAAGAAGTATTTAGTGTAAATTCAGTTCAAAAATTTTAAAAGTGTAGTGGTGCTCACCTGTGTGTATTTGAATATCATGTTCACTTTACATGAAGACCAAAAAAAAGACCAGCAGTATATTGTCACTCTTGTCTGAACTCTGATGTGTGTTGACAAAGAATATTGCAGAGTAAATACGGATTTTAATCTTACCAAGATGTCTTTCCAATATGCCTCTTAGGGTTACCAAGATAAATGTCTTTCCAATATGCCTCTTAGGGTTACCAAGATAAATGTCTTTCCAATATGTTTCTTAGGGTTACCAAAATAAATGTCTTTCCAATATGCCTCTTAGTTGCTTCTTTAACAGGAATTCTTTCGAAAATACTGATAGAAAATAAAAGTATTTATTGATGAAGAATTTTTGTTCAATCTCGGCTGAATCAAAAATCAGTTTTTTGTGTAACAGTTGAAATCTGTAAAGAAAGAAAAGATGTCATCAATGCATTACAACGTACTTTAGATTTTTATTCAATTTTTGATGGCAACTATATTGTCACTCTTGTGTGTGTTGACAAAGAATATTGAGAGATAATCAGATTGACATCCTCTATTTTATCAAGAAACGGTGTAAACACAAAAACAGAAACCAACCCTAATTAACTCCAACAACAAAAGCTAAAACTGAGGCCATAAAAATCGACTCCTAGAGAAAATCTAACATAAAGGTGCAAAAAACCAAAAGTGTTGATCACGCGACGTGCTGTGTACTATGTCCGCCAAACCACAGTGAAAACATATAAAAGCAGACCGCGCAACAAAATCTCTCTCTTTTCTCTACCCTGTGCCATGCGCGTCGGCTAACTACTAAACACACACACAAAGGCTTACACTCCTTACATTCTTCAACGTATACAACCACACACTGCTGACAAACACACAAACACACACAAATACCTAAACGAATTATCTACTCTCATGCATACACATTCATACAACCACGAACAAAAGGCGACACGCACATTCACACACTTCGACATAGGCAATAACTTCGTTGTTATTGTTAGAATTTAAAAAAAGAAAGAAACACATATGCAATAATAATAAAATATATATTTATTAAATAAAAAAAATGAAAATGAAATAATTATTTTTGATTTCTTCATCGGGGTACTTTCCACGATATAATTTTATAGATTAATAAAATGTAGGTGCTTATTGCCCTTGGCTATTCCATCGATCGCTCACACCCAAAATGTCGGCGAATAGACGTTGTACATCGCCCTTATTGAAATGGAAAAATCGTTCTAATTAAAGTTCTACTTCATATTTTTAAATTATTTTGCGTACCGTGAGTGAGAAACTATGCCTGAGTAAGTACAAAATACTGATTTTACATGAAAATAATTTTTTCCAGGGACCCTGTTGCAAATAAGCACCTTCAATTGTTATAAAAACCTTCCTTACTACTGAAGAGCGTTACTCGTCAATTTGTCACCAAACTACAGTAGTCATTAGGTCTAAGGAGAGGGTCGCAAAGGAAGTTTTTATTTTTCGCAACCTCGCGCTTCAGCTATCTTAACTCTTGGTTACCTATGATTTTTTTCAAACAAACAAGATGATTTTTTTGTTTAAGTTTTAAATGTTTTCTCTAAATATGACGTCATCATCAGAAGTCTAAATATGACGTCATCATCAGAAGTCGAAATATGTCGCCAGTTTGTTAAGTTTCATTAGAAGTCAATCCACACAATTTACGTTTTCTTTGTTCAATTTAGAACAATAATATCGATATCAAAATTAATGAGACTAAAAATTATTGAAGAAATCATAAAGTTTTCAAATCTTATTGAATTCTAAAAAAAAAACGAACTTGAAGACAAAACGAAAACAGATTAAATTTTAATATTCATCTTTTTTTTTATCTTCTCGTAGGTTTTCCAATGTAGTAAATAAAATAAATTTAATATTTTAAAACAAAACTAATTAACTTTTCATATCATATTTCGAACAAAAGGGAATATCACCTGATAATACTGACTTGCTCTTAAGAAATACCTCTTGGAAAGACGGTGTACGATGGAAATCTGTCACCTCTGTATTTTAGGTCAACAAATTACAAAATAAAAAAGGTTTTGTCATTGCAAATTTAAAAGTTTATTTTCATTATAATATGCAAATATTATTTCTTCTACACTTCCGTTTCTTTGAGGACGTCATTAGCGACAATTTATAGATTTCAAGTGTGTATTTCTTAAGCTTACATGCGTAAAACTAATTAGATTTTTACTTGAAATTGTTACAAATTTACTAATATTTTTATAAAAAAGGAAACAATATATATCGTCTATACACAATCTTTGCATTGCATAAAATGTCGGCAACCATCTTGTCTTGCCAAATTTATTTGTTGTATATTTGTTTTTTTTTGACCCCATTGTTCTCGTTGTATTGATTATTGTAAAAGATACCCAGAATTCCATTGGACAATTGTGTGATGATGGCAAACACGTGGCGACTTCTTTAAAAGATATTCGAAATAAATTTGAACTTTAGTTGGATATAATTTGGTAAAAAGACGTATTCTTACCGTGTTGACACACAGGGTAGAGCTAAGCAATTGGATTGGTAGGAACAGACGAGGAATTTACTTCTGCGAGAGACACGAGTTTCTCTGTGAGGCGTATTTGTCTTGAAACAATCATTACATGTTTCTACGCCACCACCGACCACTGCTCACACCTTCAATATGCTAACTTTATCGCCATTTTAATTCAGAAAATATTTCTACTTCATATCTCATTACTTTTAACAAATCCTTCTGTTGCTATTTTTATAAACTATGCAATCTTTTTATTTAATCTTAAAAGATTAAACTAAGGATCTATTTTCTTTAGGCGTAATCTTTCCTCGGAGCGACTTGGCCGCAAGTTGCTAAAAAATGTGAACAGGAAAATCGAAACGAAACAAAACAAAACATTTGATTTACAAAACCGAAATCAGTCGCCAACCACAGTTATTTGTTTTATTTATTGTGATCATTATTGTAAAAGATACCCTGTTTTTGAAAATTGGTTTTAAATATACCTGCTTCTCCGATATTGAATATTGATGCGATCAAAAAAATAGCAAACAATACTTATGTTGTCCTTGAACATAATAATAATAATAATAATAATAATAATAATAATAATAATAATAATAATGTTCACCTAAATTTTTAAATCTAATAAAAAATCATTGAAAGTACTTAAAAATACAAACAAATGTCATAGGTAAGTCGGAAAATATGTTTTATGGGCTACGGTCACATTTATTTGTTGTATATTTGTTTTTTGGATCGCGTTCTCGTTGTGTTGATTATTGTAAAAGGTACTCTGTTTTTTTTTTTTACATATTGAATATGGCTGTGATAAAAAAAATAGCAAGAAACATTTATGTTGTACTTACTTGTGATGGGGTAATACATACCGTTCACCTAAACTTACGTAAATTCATCCAGTAGTTTTGTTTTTATAAAATAAATTCAAATTTAAGCCGTACGAGAAATATTGTCGTATTTTTCGTGGGTGTTAACGAAAACCGCTCTAAACAAAAGTCATGTTACCTAGGACAATTATCACAAAAAAATTATAACAAGAGAGAAGGAATGGACGAGTACAAGATGTTCATAAAAGTTAAAACAAAGTTTTATTTACAAAAAAAAGGTATCTTGGACTGCTTTTTTTCCAGAGCTGGAATAAATGAATTATTCCTAGATAACGTACAAAAAAAAATAAAATAAAAAAAATACAACATCAGGATTTCTTAACATTAAAGTTAGATACAACAAAAATTGACACAATCTTCAAAAGGGAGGCAGATAACAAAGCCTTACTATTCGTTCACAAAATAAGTAATCCTTTTTTTTTCTTCACAAATAAAACATAATCTAAGCAAAGGAATAAATCCTGTTAAAACATGAACTTACTATAAAGGCAGTATTCTTACAAAATCAATCAAATAGTCTCTTTTTTTCTTTACACCAAAGTTACAATCAAAAGTAATAAAATTGACAAACCGTGCTGAATGCCTACATAATTTCCATGGTAAAAATAACCTTTATTTTATTCTATCAAACGCCTGTCACAAAGTTCCCTTTTTCTTTCTTTTTCTTCAATAATTTTCTTATAATAAATCCAACGCAAGAAATACGTCACTAGAACAGTCCAAATTTCAAATAAACATAATACTTGATTTTTTCACAGTTTGTCCCAAATAGCATCACGCGCGATCATGTGAGGATTCAATTTTCAAAGTTATCTCTTTCAAATCGATCTGTGTTGCAAGGACGATCACACTTTACGATTCTTAATCTCTGATTTAGAATCTTCTCAACAGCAAAGTATTTCAGTTCACGGGAGCTAAGCTCTTCAATATAGGCAATTCCGTGCCCGGAGATATTTTTATCTCGTTCAAATTCTCCATAATTCTTCATAATTCTTCATTGCAAGTCTCTGACCTGAAACATCTTCAAAAGGAAATGTTCGTTGACCGAAGGAAGAATATTTCATACATAAAAGGCAATTCCTGCCAAGAGATACTCTATTTCTTAAATTTCTTCAAGTAGAAATTCTTCTCAAAATTTAACGTCCCATCTATGGACGGAGAAACAGTTTTTACAGATGTCGACTGTCAGGCGCCCAAGTCTGTTCTGGTTAAACTTCGCGCCAATATCAAATCAAGACAGAACTAATGCATCATTTCTTAAAATAGAAACCACGTGACACAAAATGGCTTCAACCTAACCCAACTCCTACGCAAAATAATCCATGTGACCTTCAACCTGGCACGTAAGCAAAAACTGAAAGCCTTCACCCTCAAACGGTTTCAAACAAAGGGAAGCAACCCATGACTTACTAGAAAATATACCGAAATTTCCACACTCTCCTGACGAAGAAGAAAAAAAAATGCACAATGTTATATACATGTCTCATGTACACATCAATACCACAAGTAGTCATTATCCCGTTCACTCACCTTCTTGCGAGTTCGAATGGGTTCAGAATTGGAAGTCGAAGCATGATCTCCATCAGCAACATCCGACTGGACCACATCAGGATCCTCGGGACCACAAGACTCTTCGGGAACCTCCGAGGTCTGATGAGAATGAGTAACCGACAACTCCATCGGAAAAAGGTGTCTCAAAGAATGTTCCTGAGAGGAACCATCTGCCTTCTTAATCAGGGCAGATCTAATATGAGAATTATCACCTGGAGTCAAACCCATCACTCTACCCAAGGACCAATATGGGCGAGATTTGGCTGGGTTCTTAACAAGAACCACATCGCCTACAGCGATGACATCACTAAAATCAGACTGATATAGATCGCCACTCAGCTCTCTCAAGCCGAGCAGGTATTCCTCATACCATAAAAATTTAAACCTCTGTAAGAGAAGATCCCTCTGTTTTAACTTCTCCAAAAGGTCACTCCTAGAAGGAGGAGAATTCTCAAGAAAACATTCTTCAGAATTTATAAAAATTGAATTATTACAATGCGGGCGAATAAACGCGTTTGGAGATATAATATCCAAACCATCATCTCCAGAACATCTATAAGTTAGAGGACGTGAGTTAATAGCATTCTGTATATCAGACAACACAGAAAGAAGTTCGAAATAACCAAACTTCTGTTGTCTCACTAACTTGTAAAGACAAACCTTCACCGACTTAACAAGACGCTCCCAAACACTGCCGAACCAAGCAGAATATAAAGGTATCGTCAGGTGCTTGATGTCAAATGTACTAAATTTCTCCTCGAACTCGTCAGACACAAGCACTTGCTTAATCAAACTGCATCCAGCAACGAATGATCTAGCATTATCCGAGTATATATGGGAAGGCACCCGATAAATGTTAATAAATCTAACCAATGATAGTATCACGTAGTGAGTAGACATGTCACTCACTAACTCCAAATAGACCGCTCTCACATTGAAGCATGTAAAAAGCAAGATATACAGTTTTTGCGGTCCCCTTTCATCCTCAACCCACAAGTGACCAGTAAAGTCTATACCTGTATGGTTGAAGGGCTTCACAAAATTAACTCTGTGTTTAGGTAAATTGGTAACCTTGGGGTATTTGAAAGATACGGCATTGTATCTTTTACACAGAGCACAGGCAGAAATAACCAACTTCACCGCCTGCCTGGATTTATGTATCCAGAAACCTGACAAACGGAGTTTGCTGAGGGTAGCTGCAATACCCAAATGTTTACACTTGAAATGACATTCCATAATAATCAAATCAGTTATATGACTGCCTCGAGGTAACAAAATCGGATGTAAAATTTCCGGAGGGTAAAGGCTGGATTTACCAATCCTTCCCCCAGACCTTATCAAACTTTTATCATCCAGGTAAAGATCCAACTTCGCCACCAACGGAGGAATCTCACGGTTGGAGGGGTTCAACAAAAAGGACTTTTCCCTGGAAAGAAGCAAGGACTGCTCCAACTTAATCAAATAAATTTTGGCCCCTTGGCCTGGTTCTTTCATAGATTTCCGCAATTTCAATACAAACTTAAACACGTAGGACAAAACTCTCATGAGTTTTCCCAAGGAAGAAAATCTCTTAAAATCCACTACCGGTGACAATTCCTGAATCACAGGAGACACAGAGATGGCATTAGTCAGCACCAACCTCTGACTGTCAGAACTCAAACAGTTCAAATCATACACTGGCCAGGTAAAATTCTCACCGACCAGCCACTGTGGCCCCGATAACCAAAAGGGCAATAGAGATTTGAATTTCTCCAAGGAAATACCCCTGGTGATCCGGTCGGCAGGGTTGTCAGAAGTGTTCACATACTTGAACATTACTTCCAAACCTTGTTCACACAATTTATCCACTCCCACTCGAATATCTTTTAACCTATTTCGGACAAATACACTCTTTGCTACAACTGTCTCGGACAGAATCCAGGACAACACGACCTGTGCGTCCACTGCAACCACTATTTTCTTGACCACATCCCTTTGAAACACCTTCAAAAGATTAGGGATACATTTCATCGCCAAAAAGACGAACAACAACTCAAGTGACGGCAAAGTTCTCTTTGTCAAAGGAGCCACTTTAGCCTTGGAAAATATTAATTTAGCAGCCTTATACTGGAAAATGTAAGCCGCAAAGCCAAAGGCTTGTTGTGAAGCATCACAAACGATCATTAACGTGGCAGGCGCAGAGGAATCAACAGCACATCTGGGGACCCTTACACCATGCAGATTCATCAACTCAGGAAACAACTTGTCCCAAGTGAGCTGCAAACTCTCCGGTATCTTCTGATCCCATGACACCTGAGTTTTCCATATCTCACTGAGTATTACCCTTCCCTTGATAGTTACAGGTAAAACAAGCCCCAAAGGGTCGAATATGGAAGAGTTCTGCGATAGGATGCCCCTTTTTGTATCAGCCGGCACATCTAAGGAACCGGCCGCCACATGCAAATTATCCTGCACAGGATCATACGTGTTGTGTGATACTACAACAATACGCATAACCAAACACCCTCTCCAGAGGAGAATCATGGGTGACGAAACTTTTGTCAGCTTTCATTCGAGTGGTCAAAACATCATTATTGGAATTACAGGACCTTAATGAAAAATTACCATCCTGCATGATACTCCTTGCATTCAGGTATAGGTCCAACAAAGTTTTCTGTGAATTGTGAGTTTTTATAAGATTATCCACATGAAAATTTTCCATAAGCATATCCCTACATAAACTATGAGGGTATTTTTCAACATGATGTCTAATGACGAAGTTGAGAATAAATGGGCTGGCCACAAACCCCAAAATCAATGTTTTGTAACGATAACATACCAGTTTATCATTCAATTTTACAAAAAAGCAAAACCGATTCTTATCTCTTTCGGTTTCCAACCGAATCATGAGAAAGGCTTTACGGACGTCTGCCAACAGGACATAACGATCCATTCGAAACTTCAACAGTAATTCTAACATATCCGTGAAAAGGTTAATTCCCGGATAGACACAATAATTTAGAGAGGGATGTCCACCTGTTCGCAACGAACAGCTGAACACCGGCCTTATCTTTGTGGTACTCTGACCATTAGCCTTAATAACCGGACGGTGAGGAATCCAAGTATAATGAGTGAAATCCTCTGGATTCACTTCCACTCTCTCAATAATGTCCTCCCTTTCCTTCTCTAAGAAAACCTGGCAGTAGTCCTCATACAGACCCTGCCTCGTCAAACGAGTGACAACCTTATCAAGTACGTTCAACGACACTTGATGGTTGGAAGGAACAGAAGGCAACTTTCCCTCATCCCATGGCAAACTAACATAGTAGCAACTGTCTCGGTACAAGATCGAATTGCGAAAGGAATCAATTTTATTCTTGTCATAATCACTTACAGAGTTCTCAGTAACTCCTAACGTTTCCAAACTAAAGAGCTTGCCCACGGCTCTTTCCACAGAAGAATCAATAAAACTATCGAAAGGGTCGAAGTATTCAGACTTCGGCTCAAGCACAAAATAAACATGTGTCATAAGACACTGTGAGTGTTCGGACACAACTTGGCTGTAATTCGCGCCAACAACGGAGGTATCCGTTTTCTTCATAACAGGACTCACAAAATTGGGCATATCTCCAAAAGGCACAATTCCTTGAGGAAACTCAAAAACCGACCCATTCATGAAGGGAGACAACTTCATGGGTCCCAAATACATCAGTAGGTCAACACCTACCAAACCATGTACAGTAATACAATCATTTTTAACATTTGAAAAGTCGGCAGCCAATTTCCCCCCACCCGCAATAATACCTTCAATAGCAGTAGACAGACCCCTGACGTGAAACTGAAGGTCCAAGCCTTCGTCCACCAAAAAGGGTATAACACACTCAGAGTTCGGCACTTTGACCCGCAACTCGAGTTCATTTAGGCTCCTTCTGGCCGTTCCGAGAAAAGTTTTAATAAAGAAGTCCCTTCTCTTTACAGGCACAGAACGGCAATTAAATAGGTCCAGAACTCCATCAGACAAATAGGAGCGCTGGCTTCCTGAATCCAACAGACAATTAAAAGATTTTACAACTCCATTATTGACCACGTCAATTTTAATTATTGGCAGGAGAAGATTCACTTCTCCCACCTGAAGACAGGGGTTAGTATCCAGCCGAGACTTGTCAAAGTCAGGGCACAACGCACCTGCATGCTCGCAACTTTTACATTTCCAACAGGGGAGGAGACGACCACTTTTACCGGGGCAAGCCTCGGCGTTATGGAACGGACTAGTACAACGGGTGCACAACTTAGCCAATTGGCATCGTTGTACCCGATCCCTTAGAGAGGGATACTTCCTGCAATAGTACGCAATATGGCTGTCACTACTGCAAAGGAAGCACTTATGTCGACTGGGTTTAGTTTTTACAAAAAAGTTCTCCAAAGTGGAAGGCTTCTTAACAGCACTAGCGGGCCTGAATCTAAAGGAACCAGACGAACGCGGTTTGGCGACGGGCTTTACAGTTTTAACCATCCTGGGTTTGACGATGTCTAACGTGCGCAACACCTCAGAATAATTATCTAAGATATTTCCCAGAGATGGGTAATTACAATTGACGGTATGAATCAGTTCCCGTCTCACAGAAAGAGGAAGTTTTTCAAAAATAATGCTACTTAGCAACAGATTGCCGGGGGCCTCCTCCTCTAGAAAATCCATACCAAAGGAGTTTTTCAGCTCGTATATTTGAGCTTTCACCTTAGTTAGAAAGCTCTTCACCGAGTTAGTATCAGAATCCCCAAGAGGTTTAGCACTATGGAGATCCCTAAAAATAGAGTTTACAATAAACCTTTTATCTAAAAATTCTCTATCTAGGATCTCTATCGCTGCCTCAAAGTTGGCATCCGAAATGGAAAGATGTCCCACTATTCGGTGGACATAGCTCCTGAGGTGATTTTTCAGAATGATCAACCTCGTGGACTCACTAGGTATATTTGACACGCAATTTTCGAACTCCTTAAAGAAGTTGAGATACGCTAATTTGTCGCGTTCCAACCTCATGGGGTCGAAAATAGGACAGGTAAGTTTGGGTGTCACACTACAAGGTGACGCTTTAGACTTCTCCCCTTCCCTATTGGGTGGAGAGTCTTCATCCCTCCACATGCTCTCCAATTCGCTGAAACGTCGATCCACATGGATACGATAAAACGTTTCGCTCCGACAGTTCTCAGACATCTCTTCGCGAGACTCACTCTCAATATAGGCACTTGTGATCTGCTCATTGAGCGAATCAATGGACGCAAAGAGTTCCTTAACCCCAACCTTCTGGGAAGAAACAAATTCCCGGTTCTCCTCCTCGCCACCCCCAAGAACATCAATAATAGTATCAACTTTGATTTTTACACTATCTCGCCTTTCTACAAGGAGATTAACAGTGGGGGTAGACGCCATTATGGCGAAAATACAATATGGCGATCAGGTGTGGGCTAAAATAAAAGAGGCGCCAAACGTCTTCTTAATGGCGGGAAAATGACAACGTAAAATTATCTAAGTAAGATTCCTACAAAAAAATGGGAAAAGGCTGTACCATAGTTAACCAAATTCGTTCAAATGTAAGTCTAACAATACCACTTGTCAATCAAAGCAAAATTTCAAGGGAAAAATAATTACACAAAAATCATTCAATATCTAACATTCACCAGTTTCCAAAAATGGCGACTTAGAATACGCGGGAGATTTACAAAAATGACTCCACGTGGCGAACAATAATGGCGTTCAGACTTCAAAACATGCAATTTTCACATAAAATACATAAAAAGGAAAAGAAAAAAAACAGTCAGCTTAAAACAGTATTAAAACCTGAACATCTCGTATTTGACTATGTTTAACTGTAGTCAAAGGAAACCAAGGCCGACGAATTCCGGGCATCACGTCAAATACACGCAATTAGGCGCCAAAAGCAGAAAGGAGATTATCACTGGAAGTAAGTTCCCTCCAGTGACTTGGGTACCAAAAAACAGCAATAGAAGATAATTAATTTAAATCTAAACTAGTTGCAAATCTTCGAGCATTTCTTCCAATACGCGAATTCTGGAACAAAAAAAGCAGAATGCTTTTAATAGAAGAAAAATAGATATCATTCCAGCATATCATCTGAAGTTTGTCCACCCAAACGAAAATGGAAAAAAAAAGCAGAATGTCGGATTTTCGAGGGTGTTAACGAAAACCGCTCTAAACAAAAGTCATGTTACCTAGGACAATTATCACAAAAAAATTATAACAAGAGAGAAGGAATGGACGAGTACAAGATGTTCATGGAAGTTAAAACAAAGTTTTATTTACAAAAAAAAGGTATCTTGGACTGCTTTTTTTCCAGAGCTGGAATAAATGAATTATTCCTAGATAACGTACAAAAAAAAAAAATAAAATAAAAAAAATACAACATCAGGATTTCTTAACATTAAAGTTAGATAAAACAAAAATTGACACAATCTTCAAAAGGGAGGCAGATAACAAAGCCTTACTATTCGTTCACAAAATAAGTAATCCTTTTTTTTTCTTCACAAATAAAACATAATCTAAGCAAAGGAATAAATCCTGTTAAAACATGAACTTACTATAAAGGCAGTATTCTTACAAAATCAATCAAATAGTCTCTTTTTTTCTTTACACCAAAGTTACAATCAAAAGTAATAAAATTGACAAACCGTGCTGAATGCCTACATAATTTCCATGGTAAAAATAACCTTTTTTTTATTCTATCAAACGCCTGTCACAAAGTTCCCTTTTTCTTTCTTTTTCTTCAATAATTTTCTTATAATAAATCCAACGCAAGAAATACGTCACTAGAACAGTCCAAATTTCAAATAAACATAATACTTGATTTTTTCACAGTTTGTCCCAAATAGCATCATGCGCGATCATGTGAGGATCCAATTTTCAAAGTTATCTCTTTCAAATCGATCTGTGTTGCAAGGACGATCACACTTTACGATTCTTAATCTCTGATTTAGAATCTTCTCAACAGCAAAGTATTTCAGTTCACGGGAGCTAAGCTCTTCAATATAGGCAATTTCGTGCCCGGAGATATTTTTATCTCGTTCAAATTCTCCATAATTCTTCATAATTCTTCATTGCAAGTCTCTGACCTGAAACATCTTCAAAAGGAAATGTTCGTTGACCGAAGGAAGAATATTTCATACATAAAAGGCAATTCCTGACAAGAGATACTCTATTTCTTAAATTTCTTCAAGTAGAAATTCTTCTCAAAATTTAACGTCCCACCTATGGACGGAGAAACAGTTTTTACAGATGTCGACTGTCAGGCGCCCAAGTCTGTTCTGGTTAAACTTCGCGCCAATATCAAATCAAGACAGAACTAATGCATCATTTCTAAAAATAGAAACCACGTGACACAAAATGGCTTCAACCTAACCCAACTCCTACGCAAAATAATCCATGTGACCTTCAACCTGGCACGTAAGCAAAAACTGAAAGCCTTCACCCTCAAACGGTTTCAAACAAAGGGAAGCAATCCATGACTTACTAGAAAATATACCGAAATTTCCACAATATCAGTCAATAACAAGGAAAATGAATCGTTTTTCTGATTCGTAGTATCGTGCTCTTTTGTGCATTTGTAAACAGCAACAGTTTTTACGCGAATTCAAATAATATCCTCATTACCTCCCGCTACATCAGTAAATCTGGAGTTATCTCCCTTGTATATTTCCCATGCTATATAATAATTGCTGACGTGTCGATCAGCCTAGACCGGATCGTCTTGACCTTCGGGGCTTGACTTACGCCGGTCTATGGGTTTGTTCTGTGCAGTTCTATGAGGTCCACCCTCCCAGGCTTTGCTTTCTCACCCTTTCAGAAGAAGTTAGTTTACTGCTGATCGCCTGAGGCGCCCCTACCGGGGAATGCTGACAGGGCTCCACAGGCAATTTTTAAAGGTAATAGGTGCTTTTCCTATAGGGTGCTGATTTATCAAATCCCAATTTCTGACCTTGTGTCATATTTTACTTTGTGAGAGGTAGATAAATACCTTACGAAAGAGGCGATCGGAGCGCACGCATCAACTGTTCGTCTCTCTTGTTTCATTCTGTGAATTGTTATGTATATGATTCCATTACAGCCGTGAGCCGGACACTGATGAAAACACAATAACAACCGGCAAAGCAGCAACACTACATTATCGTGTTTCAAATCTCTATTTATTGATTTCTCTCACAAAAGTTTGAATTATCTTCTTTGACTTTCATAAATATGGCATAGTGGCGGCGATATTCCTCGTACAGATAAAACTTGAATTTATTTAACATAATTTATTTTTAATATTTTTTTTTCCTCACAAGTAAGTACAATATAAAGGTTTATTGTTATTTTTTATGACATCCTTATTGGATCTAGGTGTAACCATGGAGAATAACCGATAAAAGTTGTACTCGCAGAAAAAAACAATTGTGTTTTAAAATTCAGTTACCTCCCATTTCTATGCAACAATGGAAGACCCTAGTCCGAATAATCGCCGTAAAATAAGATAGCCTCCCGAAGGCAGAGATAGATGCAAGTTTGGTTATTGATGTGTGAAAAATCCAGATCCCCAAATAGGGGCACTCTGAGTTTGGAGAATAATAAATATTTCCTCAGTCTAGTAGGATCTCTTCTTCAGCAACCGAGAACAGAACAGATGCAATGTAATATTAAAACAGATGTTACACTCTGATCGCAGCCAAGAGGCCAATGGTTATTTGTTCATAAAACACAAGAACTGTTACCCTTAAATTGACCGATCATAAGATTGGTGGCGAACCAAAATTACGATCTGAACAAACGCAGAAAGCAAATGGTGTGAATTTCAATTCCCTTTCTTTCTTTGCGTCGCTTGGATATGCATTATTTGTCACTCATTAGAGACAAAGGAAGTCTTGCAGACACGTGTTAACTGAAGACTCCAGCCAATCAAAAATTGTGTGCTGTTAAATTAATCACTCATGTTTTTTTAATCCAGTTATCTCCGCTTTCTATGAAACAATTGGAAGACCCTAGTCCGAATAATCGCCCTAAAAATAAGCAGACATAAAAAATTGAACGAACCAAAACAAAAAAATTGAAAAGCAAATGGTCTCAACGTTTAAAAAAATTGGAATGAAAAGTTTATTTTATATACTTTAATAATCCAAATTTCACTTTTAATCTCAAGTTGAAATAATAGTTTTTTTTATTTTATTTAAGATCAGAAACTGCCAAAGAGGATAACTCGACCCGAGCAAATCCAAACTTTTATTTGAACTGCTTGGTAGCTTTGAGGTCGAATTTTTATAAACGTTTCGTTTTTTTTTTGTTTTTTTTCAGTAAATGGAAAATAGAACAATTCTACACTCTTGTCCATGTTTACTTGCCTCCACACGAGGACATAGTTAGACATAATGTCGGTTTTAATGTAGGGAAAAATCCAGCTTCCCAAACAGGGGCATTCTAAGTTTGGAGAAAAATAAACATTTTCTTTAGTCTAGAAGGATCTTTTCTTCATAAACCGATAACAGATGAAATGTAGTATAATAACAGATACTACACTCTGATCGCAGTCAAAAAGTTCATGGTTATTTGTACATAAAACAGATGCACCTTTACCCGCAAATTGACTGATTATAAGATTGATGTCCATTAAATAAAAATTACTCAGGATTGCGTAGCGTGCGTTTTAAGTGCAACTGATGTGCATCCCTAATTTTCTTAAGAGATTTGAAAACATATAATTTTGTTGCACCTACCTCAGTGGGGGTAGGGTTGTTGCACCTGTATCAGGGGGGTTAGGGTTGTTGCACCTGTATCAGAGGGCTGGTGAAGAATTTTTGCCCAACTGAATCTTAATAAATATCTACAAATAATCATAATAAAGAAAAAGTAAATAATAAATTAAAAGAAAAATAATGAAAACGAACAAAATAAATTAAATCCAAATATTATTATTTAAGATTAACTAAATTAATTAATCTTAGTAATCTATTACATATATTAACTATTACATTTTCTGCAAGACTTGTCTTTCTTTCTGCGAATCTCATGTTTCTATTTTTTGATTAGCAGCATCCACTTGGCTCTCCTCAACTGACACAGCCAGTCCAACTTTTGCTTTCTTTTTGAAAAAGAGAGGTTGTTACTCTCGAAATGATTAAAGTCTCACCCATTCCGGACCTTTAAATATTTAACAGTAAGCCCACCAATTTTACAATTTACTGTCTTTATATTTAAATTTTGAAATATAAATGAATTAATCTGAGATTTACCGTCTCTTGTCATTTATTTTTGTTCATTCTTATTCAACCTTCCGGTTTTTCAACATTGCATTGCTCCTGCCTCGGAATTCTCACCTTCATAAATGTCTACTAGTTTATTCAGGGTTGAATACAGTTCTATATTGCGTTTTGTTGCAAAACAGCAAAGAATAACAAAAACACTTTGATGATGAATCAAAGGAACAGGATAAATGATATATTATCCATAATGATAACATAGGAATAAAAAAAAATACAATTTAATTTTATTACTACATTTGATATCTATTACCTTTAATAAAAACATTTTATTATTTACTTTAAAACTAAATTCATTGAACACCATTATTACTATGTATAATTTTGGTATTTTTCGGACTACTGTTCTCATCTTGAATGTTGTCATCACAACGTTTCAGCTACTATAACCTCTGCCTTCTTTAGATGTATCTCTTCGAACTCTGGAATATTTCTGTCAAACTCAGGAATCTTGACTGAATTTCGAACAGAACCTTTTATTTAATCCATGGGGGTAGCATGCTCTCGTTCCGTCAGCCATGACTGGAAGAAGTCTTCAGTAGTTCAAAAGAAATATTCCCAAGTTCGAAGAGATACACCTGAAGAAGGCCGGATTTGTATAATAATTGTAAAAGGGCAACCTTATTCTCTTTATTATAAATATTAAAAAAGAAAAAATAACAATTATTACAGATCACTTTTAATTTTATTACATTTTATATGACCTTAAACACAAAAAGAAATTCGATTATTTTCTTGCTAATTAAATTTATTAAACACCATGGTTACTACTATTCTATTTTATTTTGTTCTATTTTACACATATTTTATTAAAACATGTAAAAAAGACTCAATTAATTACTAAGTTTAACTGAAAGGAGAGTAGAAAGTGGACCTTGGGTTTACTTTCGGCAGCTTCGTAACTTTCGCTGACCTTTGTCCTTTAGTCGTCAACTTGTATAATATTTTGTAGCAAAAGGGTCATCAAACGAAAGGAAAGCAAAGCCCTCTTATGAACAACAACATTTATTTATGTGACCTACACCGTTGGGTGTAGGTTGTTGGAAGGTTGGACAGTGAAGAAAGGTAAGATATTGCTTAATGGCACATCAACCCTAAGGGTCATTTCCTTTATTTGAGTCTTAAGTCATTTATAGTCATTTCGCTGGCCTTATTTTGTCCTTTAGTCCTCACATTCCATGAGCGATGATTCTGACAAAGGAAGAAGGATTGCTGTTTTCTGTGTTGGAATATATCTATCTAACACTTATCGTTAGCTAGTTTTTTTTTACGTTGAAGTAGTTATTTTTTCAGCTTTTTACATCAAGTGGTTTCATGCCTTGTCCGGAGGGATTTCCATTAAAAAATTTATGAATAAAAATTGTTATTCCTTACAGCAATGCCCCATAATTTTCTTTGCATTTTTTCCATAATATTATTTATTCTAAACTTAAAACATTTTCTTATGCGCGTTTCACAGCAAGGTCGAGGGTAAATATATAGACTTCAGTCCTACTTTGCTGATCAATTTTTTTTTTTAACTAAAAATATTTCTTTGGGTGAGGAAAAACATTATTGTTGGGGGGTGGGGGGTGGGAGTAAAAACTTTATTTTTGGGAGGTGGGGGTTGGGAGTAAACAAATTTCTTTTTTTGGGGGGACGAGAGGTGTTGGTAGTAAAAAAATTGGGGGGAATAAAAAAATTAATTGGGGGGACTTACTAAAAATATTTTTTTGGTGAGGGAGAGTAAACATTATTTTTGGAGGTGGGAGGGGGAAAGTCCAAAAACATTGTTTTGGGGGGTGTTTCTTGAACTAAAAATATTTCTTTTGTTGGGGGAGAGTAATATTTTTTTTGGGGGGGGGGATGGTAAAAACATTTTTACAGGGGTGGTGTGGAAAATAAAATATTTCTTTGGGTGGGGGAGAGTACAAGTGAAAAATCATCCATGGTTCTTAAAGATTTGCTGATCAATTTTATTTTTAAAAAAGGCACATTGATCTTCCAATGTTTGGACACTTTCTCCAAGATTGATATCTGTGCAAATAATAGAATCATGTCAAACTTATAACCTTAAACATTTTAGTGATAATGTGCTGTGAATATAGTCTCACCTGAGGATACACATGTATTTTTGTAAAGTTTTGAGATCAGTTTTTAAGAATTCTAGCGTTAAAATTTACTGCTAGAATTTGTTCGTCTGCATTTCCGAATAATTTGCATTGCACTAACTTGAAGAAAATGTTTCTCCAGTTATATTCAATTGTATTTCATAAATGGTTTTATGTAGTCATAGTGACACTGACTTCAACTAGGGTTGCTACTTTTTCCATTTTGTCCCATATCACTATGTCAGGTTTAATAGCTCTGTTTTCTAGATATGTAGCTGTAGGGATTGCATAGTCATAGTGGATGGTTTATGACTTATTTCCAACTGTTTTTCTAGTATATGATCCCAGGAATTGCTGCTACACTGGATATTCAACTTGGTCCAGTGAAGATATGTTCACACTCCATTATGTTGCAATGTATAGTAGCCATCCACCAGGAAAACCTGACAACTGGATGTCAGGTGGATCACATTCTCCACTTCTGTGTGGCAGAACCTTCACTTGTCGTTGCTGAAACCACTCATCTTCTTAAAAGCATTGGTCATTAAGCCTTGATCTTGTGCATCGATTATCATCCTCTCATGATAATAGTGAAGCTATCCTCTTTTCAGCCAGTCTACCGAACTTTCCTTATCTATCTTTCGCCCTGTTCTTGTTTTTTTATTTGGATTCTTTTGACAACTGCTGGAATCTTTCCTCAGTGTCCATTCACTATTTTAATCTTTTTTAATCTCCTTTAAATTTGTCTTGTATTTGTGGAAACTTGCCTTCAAGTTCCTTCGCTATGTTTTTGATTTCCTCTAAATTTTTCTTATATATATGGCTTGCTCTTATTACTTCAAGCTATATCCCACTTGCCCTCTTTATTGCAGTGTCCCTCATTTTCAAACAAAGGCCTCCAGTAATTTTCTAGCTCCTTCTCTTCTGGTGGCTTTTCCACCGTTGTATTCTCTCCCACCAAATTTCGGTAGAATAGTCTTGTATTCTTTTTGAACTGTCTGTTCTCAACTTTCGCCCTTTGCTTTCTATCCTTTTTTTGAATTCTTTTAACGAGTGCTGGAATTCTGCCTTCAAGTTCCCTCGAACCGTTTTCAATTTCTTCTATATTTTTTTGTAATTAAAACTGAGTCTGCAGATGGTGTTCTTCAGTCGCACTTAACCCTTGCACTGTAGCGGCAATAGTGGAAGTTCAGGCGCTTGCAGTTTTCTCGGTTATAATTGTGAGGAAGAACTATGGTTGAGTGAATGGCTATCTTGTGATTGTAAAAAACAACAGCTGGGGGTGGTGGTGGGATACTTGTCGAGGAGCGGCTTGATGAAGGTGATTCTGGTAGTGAAGTGGTTGTATAGTAAGTTATCATAGGCTTAATCTATGGGTGGATTGTGATGTGGTTCTGGCTGTACCTTTGGTGTGGTATGCTGATCAATGATGGGAAACGCCGGAATTCCGATCGAGCTTTCAAGACGCTTTTTGGTTCTTATGAAGGATGCAATTTCTGATTGAAATGGTTTCTCACCTTTTAAAAAAGTTTTCTTATCTTTCTGTTTTAACTGGGGATGGGGCATCTTACTGGATGCCAGAAATTCACCGGCTTTTTCAGACACTCCAGCCTAGAGATCTTTTTAAGATTCTAACCGTCCCTTTACTTGTAATTGTTTGTATTTCTCTCTCACTCGGTATACTTGCCAGATAGCTATTGAAATACTTTTCATTGGTCCTGTTGCTCCTATAATTACTGGGATAGTGGAGATTTTTCTTAAGATTCCAGTTTCTTTTCATGTCATACATAAGAATTGGTATTTTGTAATATTTTCCCTTTCAGCTCAGTTTAATCCTGGATCATTAGGGACACTGACTTCAACTAGGGTTGCTACTTTCTCCCTTTTAACCCATATTACCATGTCAGGTTTAACAGCTCCGTTTTCTAGATATGTAGCTGCAAGGATTGCATAGTCATAGTGGATTGTGTATAAATTATTTTCAACTGTTCTTTCTGGTATATACTCCCAGGACTTACTGCTATGCAGGATATTCAACTTTTTACATACAGTCCAGTGAATATATTTACACAATCAATTGTGTTGCATTGTATAATAGCCATCCGTAGGCGTTGAAACTGTATGCGTTAGCATATGCTTTTTCAAACTAGAACTCTGTGAAAATGGATTTCTACAAACTTTACAACTATATGGTTTCTCACTGAATGTTTAATTTTACTTCAGTCGAAGTTCTCAGAAATCAAGGGGCCCCTTCCTGGGGCTAACACTTGATCTCTATATGAGATACATAGATACCCGAGTATTCTATTAAAATCCTCCTTTATTTCTTAAGCATTGAGTTAGTAAAACAGTTCAGAATAATTTCTTCTCTCCCCAACTGACCAGTCAATATGTCATAGTATATCTTTCTTGTGGTCTGTTGGTCTTACCGGATTCCAGGACAAGAATTCATCTAGTCTGGTGGAGTATCCAACTACGTGGTGTTTCTTGAGGTAACATCACTAGGAGAAAATGCACTTATCTTATTTGTGCTGCGGATACTATGTAATTTTGAATATTTGTTCAGGGTTTACTTGTAGGGGTAAGTATCCTCATGTCAGGTTGTCCTGACAAACCATTGTACAGAGAGACCGAAGACACTCGAGGATAGTGTCTAGTAGGTAATTCAAACTCCCTTTTTTTTTTCATTTTAATTTAGTTTATCTAAAGAGATCAAGGGGCCTACTCTTGAGGCTAACACTTGATTTCCCTATGAGTAAAATTTATATCCGAGGGCTCTCTTAAGGATAGATGTGGTTCCTTTTAGGGCTGCTATCTGTACTTCCCTACAATTTGGTTTTCCGGGGATTGTTTCTAAGTATTTACTTAGATTTTTTTTCACCAGACCAGTTGCCCCCACTACAACCGGTATGATGTTTATTTCATCGAGGGACCATGTTATTTTTAGATCATTTTTGAGATCTTGGTATTTTGTTATTTTTTCCCGTTCGGCTCTATTGAGACCGTAGTCATTTGGGACGGTTACATCAAAGATGAGAGCAGTTTTATCTGGTTTGTTCCAGATGACAATGTCTGGTTTGATGGCCTTGTCTTTTATGTATCTGCCCGCCTGTATGTCTTTATCATAGAACACTGTCACTTTTCCATTCGATGTTATGGGTGGGGGTTCATGTTCCCAGATGTTCAGTGATCTTTCTAGCTGCATCTCTCCGCAGATCTTCCAATGAAGGTATTTACATACTTTGTTGTGGCGGGCAGTGTAATGGCCATCAGCCAAAAGGATCTTGCATCCAGACATTAGGTGGCTTGGACTTTCGGTGGCAGAGTGGCAGAACCTGCACTGGTCAGTTTTTTGTAGACCCGCCATTTTCTTAAATCCATTAGTAAGTAGGCCTTGGTCTTGTGCCGCTATTAATATCCGTTCCTCATCGAACGGGAAGTTGCCACTCTTGAGCCATTGTAGTGAAGCCTCCTTGTCGATATAGCTCTGGTTGAGTTCTTCAATGAACTTTCCTGCTCTTTTATTATTTCGCCATCCTTCTAGTCTGGTCTTCAGCTCCTTTTTCGTGTACTCCTCCCTCTTCTTGCGCGCGATCAGGGTTGTTGGGTTGTTATCATCTTCGCTAGTGTTCTCCAGTGTGTTACCACTGAAATTATCGGCTAGTTTTGTTGTTGAGGTCTGAAATGTGTGTATCCGCATGTGACTTTTCAAAGTATTATTTTGTGCAAACGCAGTTCCACAAATTCACAACAATATGGTTTATGAGCTGTGTGTATTCGAATGTGTCTTTTCAAACTAGAACTATCTGAAAATGCAGTTCCACAAAATTTACAAGAATATTGCTTTTCACTTAATGTTTAATTTTACTTCAGTCGAAGTTCTCAGAAATCAAGGAGCCCCTTCCTGGGGCTAACACTTGATCTCTATATGAGATACATAGATACCCAAATATTCTATTAAAATTCTCCTTTATTTCTCAAACATTGAGTTAGAAAAAGGTAAGAATAATAAATTTCTTCTCTCCCCAACTGACCAGTCAAGTATGTCATAGTATATCTTTAGTTGTGGTCTGGTGGTCTTACCGGATTCCAGGACAAGAATTCATCTAGTCTGGTGGAGTATCAAGCTATGTGGAGTTACTTGAGGTAACATCACTAGGAGAAGATGCACTATTCCTCGTACGACGAGATCTTATTTGTGCTGCCGATACTATGTAATTTGAATATTTGGTCAGGGTTTACTTGTAGGGGTAAGTATCCTCATGTCAGGTTGTCCTGACAAACCCTTGTACAGAGAGACCGAACACACTCGAGGATAGTCTGTGTGTTTTCGCATGTGACTTTTTAAATTTATTCTCTGTGAAAATGAAGTTCCACAAATTTTACAACAATATGGCATATCACCAGTGTGTGTTAGCATATGTATTTTCAATTTGGAACTAGATGAAAATGTAGTTCCACGAACCGTACAAGAATATTACTTGTCACCTGTGTGTATGATCATGTGACTTTTGAGACCGCTATTTCGAGAAAATGTAGCTCCACAAATTTTACAGCCATATGGTTTCTCACCTGTGTGTATTCGCATGTGACTTTTGAGACTGCTATTTTGAGAAAATGTAGCCTCACAAATTTTACAGCCATATGGTTTCTCACCTGTGTGTATTCGCATGTGACTTTTGAGACCACTATTTTCAGAAAATCTAGCTCCACAAATTTCACAGCCATATGGTTTCTCACCTGTGTGTATTCGCATGTGACTTTTGAGACTGCTATTTTTAGAACATCTAGCTCCACAAATTTTACAGCCATATGGTTTCTCACCTGTGTGTATTCGCATGTGACTGGTGAGACCGCTATTTTGAGAAAATGTAGCTCCACAAATTTTACAGACATATGGTTTCTCACCTGTGTGTATTCGCATGTGACGTTTGAGCCTGCTATTTTTAGAAAAGGTAGCTGCACAAATATTACAGACATATGGTTTCTCACCTGTGTGTATTGGCATGTGACTTTTGAGCCTGCTATTTTGAGAAAATGTAGCTACACAAATTTTACAGCCATATGGTTTCTCACCTGTGTGTATTAGCATGTGACTTTTGAGACCGCTATTTCGAGAAAATGTAGCTCCACAAATTTTACAGCCATATGGTTTCTCACCTGTGTGTATTAGCATGTGATTTTTGAGACTGCTATTTTGAGAAAATGTAGCTCCACAAATTTTACAACAATATGGTTTCTCACTTGTGTGTATTCGTATATGTGTTTTCAGATTGGAATTCTGTGTAAATGCAGTTCCACAGACTTCACAAGTATATGGTTTCTCACCTGTGTGTACTCGCATGTGACTTTGTAGATGGGTACTATTTGAAAAAGCAGTTCCACAAACTTCACAAGAATATGGTTTCTCACCTGTGTGTACTTTCATATGTACTTTAAGATGCCTATTTCGTGTAAATGCAGTTCCACATATTTTACAAATATATGGTTTCTCGCCTGTGTGTATTCGTATGTGATTTTTCAAATAAGTACTCACTGAAAATGCCTTATCACAGACTTCACAAGTATATGGTTTCTCACCTGTGTGTACTCGCACGTGACTTTGTAGATTGCTACTCTGTGAATATACATTTCCACAAAATTTACAAGAATATGGTTTCTTACTGTTATTTTCTTTTGGTTTTTTCATAGAGTGGGTCATCCTGTTTGTATTATGTGCAATTATTTGGATTACACATGCACTTGTTTCACTGGGTATATTCGCCGGATAGTTTTTTAAAGTTCTTGGGTCTCATATGATGACTGGAGTGATTATGTTTATTCGCATCACATGACTTTAGATTATTATACTCTTAGAATGCAGTATTAAGCAGCTCGACAAACATAACATGAATAATGTTTGTATTCACAGAATAAATTCAGAAAAATTCAGAAAAATAGGATTTCTCACAAATGATTATTTGCAAGTGATTTTACACTTCACAAATGTTAAAAGTGTACTGATGCTCACCTAAGATGTCTTTCCAATATGCCTCTTAGGGTTAGGGTTACCAAGATAAATGTCTTTCCAATATGCCTCTTATGGTTAGGGTAACCAAGATAAATGTCTTTCCAATATGCCTCTTATGGTTAGGGTAACCAAGATAAATGTCTTTCTAATATGCCTCTTAGGATTAGGGTTACCAAGATAAATGTCTTTCTAATATGCCTCTTAGGGTTAGGGTTACCAAGATGAATGTCTTTCTAATATGTCTCTTCGGGTTAGGGTTACCAAGATAAATGTCTTTCTAATATGCCTCTTAGTGTTAGGGTTACAAAGATAAACGTCTTTCTAATATGCCTCTTAGGGTTACCAAGATAAATGTCTTTCCAATACGCCTCTTAGGGTTAGGGTTACCAAAGTAAATGTCTTTCCAATATGCCTCTTAGGGTTAGGGTTCTCAAGATAAATGTCTTTCTAATATCCTCTCAGGGTTAAGGTTACCAAGATAAATGTCTTTCCAATATGCCTCTAAGGATTAGGGTTACCAAGATAAATGTCTTTCCAATATGCCTCTTAGGGTTACCAAGATAAATGTCTTTCCAATATGCCTCTTAAGGTTACCAAGGTAAATGTCTTTCCAATATACCTCTTAGTTGTTTCTTTAACAGGAATTTCAAAGTATTTATTGATGAAGAATTTTTGTTAAATCTCGGCTGAATCAAAAATCAGTTTTTTGTGTAACAGTTGAAATCTGTAAAGAAAGAAAAGATGTCATCAATGCATTACAACATACTTTAGGTTTTTATTCAATTTTTGACAATTTGATTCTGTGTGTAATGTATGTTATATATCAAAGGCTGTGTTTACCGGAAAATGTTAAAATGAAGGAAGTACGAAGTAGAACCTTTTACAGATGTATTTAACAAACACCCTAATAAAATAAGAATTTAGAAAAACCGCTGAACGCGAGATGCTTGTTTGATTGTTAGACCGTTCTCTTTACTTTTCACTGTTCGGCAGACGACTTTTTCAATCCCAAGGGCGATAACTGAATTTTGTTTTGTAGGTTTCCCTAACAGGCGATTTAGTCGTTTCACAGCTAAAATTGGGGACAACTCTTACGTCAAGCTAGCGTCTGCTCTATTCAACCGGTGCCTCGAAAAAGTGGTCCCTCATTTAATTGTGAAGACAAACATTAATATATCAATATTAAGAAAATACATTATTTAATTAATATATCCTTACGCGAATTAACACGCAAAACTGCTAATTCTATTGGAACGCTGAGATTGCTAGCATCGATTAATCGCCAATAATTGCCAATGTCCTTACACGCCACAAATGGAAGATCTTTTATTGATGATTACTGTTTGAGGTGCAGTACATGTCCAAAAAAGGGGAGCCTCCGTTTTGGATTGTTCTTTGATCCAAACCCGAATGGATATGGCAATTCTATGATGTGTAATCATTGCGAAAACAAAATAAATGATTTTCTAAAATTACAAAAAATCACTGCAAAAAAAAGTTAGTTCAATTGTAAATTAATGTTGGTTATTTTTCAGGAAAAAAAAACAGAGAAAAAATAAAATTTTCATAAATTATATTTAGTTAAATTATAAATGGAAGCAAAATATTTGTTAAAAGTTTGTTATATTTCAGATCCATTTATAAAAACACTGATTTTATTTTCGGAATACATTTTTTTTCATAGTAAGTTGTGGCACTTAAGTAAACAGCCGAATTTGTTTTCAATTTTGATTTTGTAGAGTTACATTCACGATAATCCACATTCAAGACAGCGGCAGACAATTCAGACAGGGGCACCAACACTCAATTCATCTAAAAATGGATCTTAATAACCTAAAGTTATTATTAAAGCTATTTTCAAACAGATTTCAGAAGAAAAGTGATTTTATTGAAAAGAATGCCAAATTATTTTTATTGGAAAGAAGGCAAAATTATTTTAATAACATTTTTAATTATAAACAAAAATCGTTTCACAACATTTTAAATTCTAAAAAATTTCAGAAACTATTTTATTACAAGGTTAAAAAATCACTGAACATTTTTAATTAAAAAAAATCACTTTCTAAAAAAAAACACACTATATTTCATTACAATGTTTTGGCTAAACTGTTACTTTATTGAACATAATGTTTTAATCTATTGGTCGTTACTTCCTGCGGATTATCTGCCGCTGTTTACTAAACTGCACAAGTGCCAAACTTTATTTTATTACAATGTTTTTCTTTCATAAACTATATTTTATTAAATAAATAAATTTATCAAAATGTTTTAATCTATTGGTCGTTACTTCCTGCGGATTATCTGCTGCTGTTTACTAAACTGCACAAGTGCCAAACTTTATTTTATTACAATGTTTTTCTTACTTCCGGTTGATTATCTGTCTACTACTGTCTTGAATGTGGATTATCGCCGCTGTTTTGAATGTAACTTTTCAAAATTGAAAACAAATAAATTCGGCTGTTTACTCAAGTGCACAAGTGTCTAAGTTGTTTCATGTAAACGAGGGTACAATTTATTTGAGGCACCGGTTAAATACAGCACATCCTTGTTTGACGTCAGAGTTGTCCGCTATTTTGGCTGTGAAACGACTAAATCGATTTTATTTTTTATATCATATTGTTGATTTCGAAAACATACAGAACATGTTTTAGATCCGACAGCACATAATGAGGCACATGTTCGTCTTTTCCCACAGTCCGTTTTTCACAACTTTTTTCTGACCAGTGTTTTTTTTCTTTTTTCGGTGTACACTTACCTATCAGGCTGCTAGAGAATTCCGAGGTTTTTGGAAATTTTTTTCAAATATTTTACATTTTAGGAGGGGGATCAGTTTCCAATGTTAATTCAACTTAGACTGATCCCCCTCTTTTTTTACCATCTCAATTTTTTAAGAAATTACCTATCATGTCAGTAGAGAATTCCGGGGTTTTTGGAAAGAAATTTAAAAAATCTAGATTTTAAGACGGGGGATCAGTTTTCAATGTAAATTCAACGTAGACTGGTCCCCCTCTTTTTGACCATCTCAAATTTTTTAAATTATTCTTCTGCTTACAATTACCTATCATGTCGCGAGAGCATTCCGGGGGGTTTTAAAAGAAATTTTTCAAAATTGAGATTTTAAGACGAGGGATCAGTCTTGTTCCTCTTTTACCATAGTCCGTTTTTCACAAATTTTACGTCTTAAAATCTCAATTTTTAAAAATTTCTACGTTGAATTAACATTGGAAACTGATCCCCCTCCTAAAATGTAAAATATTTGAAACAAAATTTCAAAAACACCGGAATTCTCTAGCAGCCTGATAGGTAAGTGTACACCGAAAAAAGAAAAAAAAATGGTGAGTAAAAAGTTGTGAAAAACGGACTGTGGGAAAAGACGAACATGTGCCCAAAATGAATTCCAATGAACAATTGTTTGATGATTAAATAGTTTCGAAATAAATTTGAACTTAACATATTTAGTTGAATATAATTTGGTAAAAAGACGTATTCTTACCGTGTTGACACACAGGGTAGAGCTAAGCAATTGGATTGGTAGGAACAGACGAGGAATTTAATTCTGCGAGAGAGACACGAGTTTCTCTGTGAGGAGTATTTGTCTTGAAACAATCATTACATGTTTCTACGCCACCACCGACCACTGCTCACACCTTCAATATGCTAACTTTATCGCCATTTTAATTCAGAAAATATTTCTACTTCATATCTCATTACTTTTAACAAATCCTTCTGTTGCTATTTTTATAAACTATGCAATCTTTTTATTTAATCTTTTAAACATAAACTAAGGGTCTCTTTTATTCAAGCGTAATCTTTCCTCGGAGTGACTTGGCCGCAAGTTGCTAAAAAATGTGTAAAGGAAAATCGAAACGAAACAAAACAGTTGATTTACAAAAACGAAATCTGTCGCCAACCACAGTTGATATATTTATTTGTTTTATTTATTGTATGTTTTAAATGTTGAATTGAAATTTAACAAATCCTTCTGTTGCTATTTTTATGAACTATGCAATCTTTTTATTTAATCTTTTAAACATAAACTAAGGATCTATTTTGTTTAGGCGTAATCTTTCCTAGGAGTTAACATCTACGATCCTTTATTTACATAAGCAACGTTTAAAAAATCATGCATTAGTTTTTATTAATATATAAAAAATATAACTTTAGTAAAGGTGTATTTTCTTTTAAAAAAATAATACATTTTCACTAAGATTTTTAAAAATAATGGTTTCATTATATTCCGTGATTGTTGATTAATAAATATTGAAAATTTCAGTAAAATTGGTTGATTTCCTGAATTTTAGGGGGGGGGGTCAAAATGTTTTTTCATTTTGGGAATCGGCCATTGATTTTGCACGTACCTAGAGAATGGGGTCCACAAAACAAATATATAAGAAATTAATTTGGCAAGACAAGATGGCTACCCACATTTTTTTTCTCAGCCTAGTACTTTTAATTAAGTCATCGAAACTAAAATATATTGTAAATTACATTGAAAGTCACCCCCCCCCCGCAACCAAACAAAACTAACGTATCAAAGTTTTTGAAAAAGTGCGCTTTGATTATGAGTCCCAGTAAAAACAAAAAAAACGAATCTGAGGGGAAAAAAATGTCGGCAAATTTCCAACTCTCGGTGAATGTAAAATGGAGAGAGATTTTGATATCTAATAAAAAAAATCCATTGAAACTACTTAAAAATACAAACAAATGTCATAGGTAAGTCGGAAAATAAGTTTTATGGGCTACGGTCACATTTATTTGTTGTATATTTATTTTTGGACCCCGTTGGTCTCGTTCTGTTGATTATTGTAAAAGATACCCAGAAGAGGTTTTTTTAAATATTGAATATGGATGTGATAAAAAATAGGAAGAAACTTTTATGTTGTACTTACTTGTAAGGGAAAATACATACATTAAAGTTATTATTTACAATACACACAGATCGTGTGGAAGGAACATGGAGTCATTGTAAATCAAAGTTCCCAGCCATGCGTGGGATGAGAGCGGAACACTTCCACATTTACCTGCAAGAGTTTCTCTAGCCGCGCCGAATAAAAAACAATTTTTGGAGGAATATTCTTTATTGGTTAAAAATTACTATAGCGTTCGGAACATAATGCGATACAAAAATTGTGTATAGACGATATATATTGTTTCTCTTTTTGTTAAATATTAGTAATTTTGTTAAATATTAGTAAATTTGTAACAATTTCATGTTAAAATCTAATTAGTTTTACACATGTAAGCTAAAGAAATCCACGCTTGAAATCTATAAATTGTCGCTAATGACGTCCTCGAAGAAACGGAAGTGTAGAAGAAATAGTATATGCATATTATAATAAAAATAAACTTTTAAATTTGCAATGACCAAATCTTTTTTATTTTGTAAATAAATTGTTGACCTAAAATACACAGGTGACAGCTTTCCATTGTACACCGTCTTTCTCAGAGCTATTTCTGAAGAGGAAGTCAGTATTATTAGGTGAGATTCCCTTTTGCCCAATATAATATGAAAAATTATATATGTCTATTATAATAAAAATAAATTTCTAAATTTGCAATGACAAAACTTTTTTCTTTACGTTTTAAATTCTAAAATGCTTAAAAAATGAGCTTTCCCAAACTTATATTTACTTGCGGGTATTTATCGACCTCCCTCAAAGTAAAATGTGACACAAGGTCGGAAAGTAGGATTTGATAAGTCAGCACCCTAGAGGAAGATCACTTGTGAGCCTCAAAAAATGCCTAAGCAGCCCCATTGGCATTCCCTTGTAGGGGCGCCTCAGGCGATTAGCAATGAACTAACCCCTTCTCAAAGGGTGAGAAGGCAAAGCCTGGGAGGGTGGACCTCCTAGAACATTTTCACCGTTAGTCCACACAACATCCGGACGCCAATCTTTCATCACCAGGAAGGATTCTTACGTATACATGTGTTCGGATCGTGTTCCCCCCGATTATAAATGTGTTCAGTAAATCAAGCAATGTTGCATGCAAAGACAGAGTAATAATTAATAAACAAAATGAAGTAGTTCAAATAACGTTTATTGAACGTGTGTGTACGTGGAATGATGAAGTGTGTGATGTATGCATGTGTGTCGATGGAAAAACAGTTCTTGAAAAAGGTATAAGAAGAAATGAATCCGCCGTGAGGAAAGTCTTGGAAAGCCGTACACAAAGAAAACGAGTTGAGAACTCTTACCGTTGTTTGCCCACGTGTGTTGGTAGTTGTTAGGCCGATTGAAGAGGAAAAACGTGAGACGAAACGCTAGTGTATTAGCGTCGTTCTGTCGACCAGAGAAGAGTGAAAGACGGAGCGCAGGTGCCAGCATACTTCTGTCGAGGCTGGGTAAGAAGAGGAAGAGAGAGAATTTCCGTTTTGCACCGGCTCTTATAGTCCGAAGGGCAGATAACTCTGGTGTCGCTTTACAGTGCCACCTGTCGGTGAAAAAGCGACACCTACCGGCAAACCGGTGTAGTTATGTTTTGAAAGGAGGAGGTAACTGCTACACATGCAAAAGGGTTAATACCTTTTTGTTTGTTTGTTTGAATGTCTGATGGTGCTCATTATATCGATTGAAATATTAGTAAAAAAAATTTCTGGCGATTTTGCTTTCTCAATCTAGCGGGTTTTAAAAATCTCAGTTGGCAACACTGCTAACTACTGTAGTTTGGTGACAAATTGACGAGTAACGCTCTTCAGTAGTGAGGAAGGTTTTTATAACAATTGAACGCAATCCACTACTGATATAAATTCTCTGCGACAAACGTCCTTCGTCTTAGATGTTGGAAGAACATCCTCAGTCGCCAGCAGCCACACTCTGGTAAGTCACTGCTCCTCCTATTTTCCACATTTTTTTCTCACTTTTTTAATTGGTACTGGTCCAGCTTTTGAACCAGACAAAATCGACTTCTTGTTCAGCGTTTCCAATTGTTTACTTAAACAGCCGGAAGATTCCGAAGAATTTATCCAATTTTGTGACAGGCAGACAAGTTAATGCAATTGATTAAAGCGGTAATGATTTTCATCGTGTTAGGACATGCGATTCATTTGCCCGAAGAACTTATGTGTGAACATATCTGCAAGCTCGCAAAAAAGAAAAAAAAATACAACTGATCAATATTTTGTCAAGGCAAAGTAAACATCGCAAAGATGACTAACTTTGAAAAAAAGAAATTTTTTGTTTGTTTTTTGCTTTAAAAATTCTTTCACTATTTTATTTTTCCTTTCTCTAAATAAGAAAGGAAAAATAAAATAGTGAAAGAATTTTTAAGCATTAATGATAAAACTAGTAATGTCTCCCCGGATTTGCCCGGGGTCATAATAAAACGAAATAAAAGAGGTTGAAAAGTGTGTGTAACATCTTTATATTCAAACTCCTATCTTACTCCGTCTCTCTATCTTTCTCTCTTCCCCTCTTCCATGTTTTTTCACATCCCTCTCCCCCACCCCTCTTCTACATCCACCAAGCCCATTCCTCTCTCTCTCTCTTTCTCTCTCTCTCTCGTTTTAATGTATAGAAAATAATGTAAGTCATTCATCTGAGCTTTCAGTTTTTAAGTTATTGCACCTACTTCCTAAAAAAATTATATTAGTTTGATTTATTCCCGGGCAGCGCCGAGTTTCTTATCTCCCCCTTAATAATATAATGAAACCTATATTTATTTATTTTGTGCACCAGCATATTTTGAATCTTTTTGAAATTATTTTATAGTTTCCACATAGATCACATTTAAAATCAGTTATAGTTTGTTATTTATATATATATATATATATATATATATATATATATATATATATATATATATATATTATATAGATAGGCATATGTGAAAGAAGACGCTTGACTTGGAAAAGTGAAATCTGTATTATGTTGTAAGGAACATTAAATTGGTAAAGAGATTTAAAACCCAGAGGAAACGGATAAAACATGTATGAAGGATAAAGCATGCATATAGTTGAAGGAAGTATAAAACGTAGTTGAAAAGTAACACAATAGATTTATATATTTACAAATCTTACATGGTGGTAAAATGTTAGTTTGAAATGTTCATTGGAAGTCAGTTCCGAGAATAGTAGTTAGCACATGTGCGACCATGTTTGTATGTGTGTGTGTGTAGCCATTTGAGGCTTGGCGTTAGGACGTCGAAGTGTGTGAATGTGCGTGTCGCCTTTTGTTCATGGTTGTACAAATGTGTATGCGTGAGAGTCGATAATTCGTTTTTGCATGGGTGAGTGTTTGTCAGCAGTGTGTTGTCTTATATGTTGAAGAATGAAAAGAGTGTAAGCCTTTATGTATGTGTGTGTGTTTAGTAGTCAGCCGACGCGCATTGCGCAACCTCTAGCCGTTCGCCCAAAGGCGAGGGTAAAGAAAAGACAGAGATTTTGTTGCGCGGTCTGCTTTTATATGTTTTAACAGTGGCTTGCTGGACATACTACACAGCACGTCACGTCACTTTCGGCTATTTTGCACGTTTTTGTTAGATTGTCTCTGGGAGCTCATTTTTATGGCCTCAGTTTTAGCTTTTGTTGTTGAAGTGAATTCGGGTTTGTTTCTGTTTTTGTGTTTACGCCATTTCTTGATAAAATAGAGGATGCCAATCCGATAATCTCTCAATATTCTTTGTCAACACACACAAGAGTGACAATATAGTTGCCATCAAAAATTGAATAAAAATCTAAAGTATGTTGTAATACATTGATGACATCTTTTTTTTCTTTACAGATTTCAACTGTTACACAAAAGGCTGATTTTTGATCTAGCCAAGATTTAACAAACATTCTGGATCAATAAATACTTTTATTTTCTATCAGTATTTTCGAAAGAATTCCTGTTACAGAAGCAACTAAGAGGCATATTGGAAATACATTTATTATGGTAACCCTAACCATAAGAGGCATATTGTAAAGACATTTATCTTGGTAACCCTAACCCTAAGAGGCATATTGGAAAGACATTTATCTTGGTAACCCTAACCCTAAGAGGCATATTGGAAAGACATCTTGGTAAGATGAAAATCTGTATTTACTCTGCAATATTCTTTGGCAACACACATCAGAGTTCAAACAAATATGACAATATACTCCTGTAAAATTTGTTGGTCTTCATTTTAAGTGAACATGATATTCAGGTGAGCATCACTACACTTTTAACTTTTGTGGAACTGAATTTACACTAAATATTCCTTTGAAAAACGGCATGCAAATACTCATTTGTGAGAAATTCTATTTTTGTTAATTTTTCTGAATTCATTCTGTGAATACAAACATTATTCATGTTATGTTTTTCGAGTTGCTTAATACTGCATTCTAAGAGTATAATAATCTAAAGTCATGTGATGTGAATAAACATAATAACTCCAGTCATCATATGAGTCACAAGAACTTCTAAAAACTATCTGGCGAATATACCCAGTGAAACAAGTGCATGTGTAATCCAAATAATTGCACATAATAAACACAGGATGACGCCCTCTATGCAAAAACCAAAAGAAAATAACAGTGAGAAACCATATTCTTGTAAATTTTGTGGAAATGTATATTCACAGAGTAGCAAACTACAAAGTCACATGCGAGTACACACAGGTGAGAAACCATATACTTGTGAAGTCTGTGATAAGGCATTTTCAGTGAGTACTGCTTTAAAAAATCACATGCGAATACACACAGGTGAGAAACCATATATTGCAAAATATGTGGACGTGCATTTACACAGAATGGGCATCTGAAAGGACATATGAGAGTACACACAGGTGAGAAACCATATACTTGTAGAGTTTGTGGTAAGGCATTTTCAGTGAGTACTACTTTGAAACATCACATGCGAATACACACAGGCGAGAAACCATATATTTGCAAAATATGTGGAATTGCATTTACACAGAATTGGCATCTGAAAGGACATGAGAGTACACACAGGTGAGAAACCATATTGTTGTAAAATTTGTGGATCTACATTTTCTCAAAATAGCGATCTCAAAAGGCACATGCTAATTAACACAGGTGAGAAACCATATGGCTGTAAAATTTGTGGAGCTACATTTTCTCAAAATAGTGGTCTCAAAAGTCACATGCTAATACACACAGGTGAGAAACCATATGGCTGTAAAATTTGTGGATCTACATTTTCTCAAAATAGCGATCTCAAAAGGCACATGCTAATTAACACAGGTGAGAAACCATATGGCTGTAAAATTTGTGGAGCTACATTTTCTCAAAATAGTGGTCTCAAAAGTCACATGCTAATACACACAGGTGAGAAACCATATGGCTGTAAAATTTGTGGAGCTACATTTTCTCAAAATAGCGATCTCAAAAGGCACATCCGAATACACACAGGTGAGAAACCATATGGCTGTAAAATTTGTGGAGCTACATTTTCTCAAAATAGCGGTTTCAAATGTCACATGCTAATACACACAGGTGAGAAACCATATGGCTGTAAAATTTGTGGAGCTACATTTTCTCAAAATAGCGGTCTCAAAAGGCACATGCTAATACACACAGGTGAGAAACCATATGGCTGTAAAATTTGTGGAGCTACATCTTCTCAAAATAGTTGTCTCGAAAGTCACATGCTAATACACACAGGTGAGAAACCATATGGCTGTAAAATTTGTGGAGCTACATTTTCTCAAAATAGCAGTCTCAAAAGGCACATGCTAATACACACAGGTGACAAGTCATATTCTTGTACAGTTTGTGGAACTGCATTTTAATCAAGTTCCAATTTGAAAATACATATGCTAACACACACTGGTAATATGTCATATTGTTGTGAAATTTGTGGAACTTCATTTTCACAAAGAATACATTTAAAAAGTAACATGCGAAAACACACAAGTGAGAAGCCATATTCTTGTAAATTTTGTGGAACTGCATTTTCAGATAGTTCCAGTTTGAAAGGCTCTCTGTACAAGGGTTTGTCAGGACAACCTGACATGAGGATACTTACCCCTACAAGTAAACCCCGACCAAATATTCAAAATTACATAGTATCCACAGCACAAATAAGATCCCCTCATACGAGGACTAGTGCATCTTCTCCTAGTGATGTTACCTCAAGTAACTCCACGTAGCTGGATACTCCACCAGACTAGATGAATTCTTTTCTTGGAATCCGATAAGACCAACAGACCACAACCAAAGATATACTATGACATACTTGACTGGTCAGTTAGGGAGAGAAGAAATTTATTATTCTTAACTTTTTTACTAACTCAATGTTTGAGAAATAGAGGAAAATTTAATAGAATATTCAGGTACCTATGTATCTCATATAGAGATCAAGTGTTAGCCCTTGTACAAGGAGACCGAAGACACTCGAGGATAGTGTCTAGTAGGTAATTCAAACTCCCCTCTAGTAGGTAATTCGAACTACCCCCTAGTAGGTAATTCAAACTCCCCTCTAGTAGGTAATTCAAACTCCCCTCTAGTAGGTAATTCAAACTCCCCTCTAGTAGGTAATTACCGTAATGTTTAATTTTACTTCAGTCGAAGTTCTCAGAAATCAAGGGGCCTCTTCCTGGGGCTAACACTTGATCTCTATATGAGATACATAGATACCCGAGTATTCTATTAAAATTCTCCTCTATTACTCAAGCGTTGAGTTAGTAAAAAAGTTAAGAATAATTTCTTCTCTCCCCAACTGACCAGTCAATATGTCATAGTATATCTTTCTTGTGGTCTGTTGGGCTTACCGGATTCCAGGACAAGAATTCATCTAGTCTGGTGGAGTATCCAGCACGTGGTGTTACTTGAGGTAACATCACTAGGAGAAGATGCACTATTCCTCGTATGAGGGGATCTTATTTGTGCTGCGGATACTATGTAATTTGAATATTTGGTCAGGGTTTACTTGTAGGGGTAAGTATCCTCATGTCAGATTGTCCTGACAAACCCTTGTACAGAGAGACCGAAGACACTCGAGGATAGTGTCTAGTAGGTAATTACCTTAATGTTTAATTTTACTTCAGTCGAAGATCTCAGAAATCAAGGGGCCCCTTTCTGGGACGAACACTTGATCTCTATATGAGATACATAGATACCCGAGTATTCTATTAAAATTCTCCTTTATTTCTCAAACATTGAGTTAATAAAAAAGTTAAGAATAGTTAAGAATAATTTCTTCTCTCCCCAACTGACCAGTCAAGTATGTAGTAGTATATCTTTTTTGTAGTCTGTTGGTCTTACCGGATTCCAGGACAAGAATTCATCTAGTCTGGTGGAGTATCCAGCTACGTGGTGTTACTTGAGGTAACATCACTAGGAGAAGATGCACTATTCCTCGTACGAGGTGATCTTATTCGTGCTGCGGATACTATGTAATTTGAATATTTGGTCAGGGTTTACTTGTAGGGGTAAGTATCCTCATGTCAGACTGTCCTGACAAACCCTTGTACAGAGAGACCGAAGACACTCGAGGATAGTGTCTAGTAGGTAATCTGTGTGTATTCGCATGTGATTTTTCAAAGTAGTACTCATTGAAAATGCCTTACCACAGACTTCACAAGTATATGGTTTCTCACCTGTCTGTACTCGCATGTGAGTTTGTAAATTGCTACTCTGTGAATATACATTTCCACAAAATTTACAAGAACATGGTTTCTCACTGTTATTTCGCTTTGTTTTTGCTTAGAGTGTGTCATCCTAACGGATGCCAGACAATCACTTGCTATTTCAAAAACTCAAATCTAGAGATATTTTTTTAATTTGAACCGACTTATTGTGTGCAATTATTTTAATTACACATGCACTTGGTTCACTGGGTATATTCGCCAGATAGTTTTTTGAAGTTCCTGTTTCTTAATCTAGTGACTCATATTATGACTGGAGTGTTTGTGTTACAAATATAAATGTCTTTGCAATATGCCTCTTAGGGTAAAGGTTACCAAAATAAATGTCTTTCCAATATGCCTCTTAGGGTTAGTGTTACCAAAATAAATGTCTTTGCAATATGCCTCTTAGGGTTAGTGTTACTAAAATAAATGTCTTTGCAATATGCCCTTAAGGCTTAAGGTTACCAAGATAAATGTCTTTGCAATATGCCTCTTAGAGTTAGGGTTACCAAAATAAATGTCTTTCCAATATGCCTCTTAGGATTAGGGTTACCAAATGTCTTTCCAATATGCCTCTAAGGGTTAGGGTTACCAAAATAAATGTCTTTCCAATATGCCTCTTAGGATTAGGGTTACCAAATGTCTTTCCAATCTGCCTCTTAGGGTTCGGGTTACCAAAATAAATGTCTTTCCAATCGGCCTCTTAGGATTTGGGTTACCAAATGTCTTTCCAATCTGCCTCTTAGGGTTAGAGTTATCAAAATAAATGTCTTTCCAATATGCCTCTTAGTTGCTTCTTTAACAGGAATTCTTTCGAAAATACTGATAGAAAATAAAAGTATTTATTGATGCAGAATTTTTGTTCAATCTCGGCTGAATCAAAAATCTGCCTTTTGAGTAACAGTGTAAATCTGTAAAGAAAGAAAAGATGTCATCAATGCATTACAACATAGTTTAGATTTTTATTCAATTTTTGATGGCAACTGTTATATATCATGTACTTTAAGTTATAATAATTAATAATTGGTAAAACAAAATGGATGAGTTTTCAACAGAAAGGTTTAACAGATTTATTAAAAGTGTAATTAGAATGAAATGAGTTATTTAGCCGCTGTAACGCGAGATGTAATTTCTGCCAGTCTGCTCACTTTCAATGTTTACTTTTTTCACTCCGTGCCACTCGGGGCGATAACTCGTTAATGATCAAAGGACATAATTCCGTTTTTCTTTAGTTATTCCTAACAGCAACTATACATACAAATACCTAAACGAATTATACATTCTCATGCATACACATTCGTACAACCACGAACAAAGGCGACACACACATTCAGACACTTCAACATACTAACGCCAAGCCTCACATGCCTACACATACAAACATGGTCGCACACGCGCTTACTACTATTCTCAGAACTGACTTCCAACGAACATTTCAAACGAACATTTTATCTTGTAAGATTTGTAAATATATAAATCTATTGTGTTACTTTTGAACTACGTTTTATTCTTCTTTTAACTATATGCATGCTTTATCCTTCATTCAACTTTCATTCTTTGTTTTATCCGTTTACTCTGGGTTTTAAATCTCTTTACGAATTTCATGTTCCCTACAACATAATACAGATTACACTTTTCCAAGTCAAGCGTCTTCTTTCCAATGTGCCTATATATATATATATATATATATATAACATATATATATATGTATATATATATAACATATATATATATGTATATATATATATATGTATATATATATAACATATATATATATGTATATATATATATATATATCATATATATATATGTATATATATATATATATATATATATATCATATATATATGTATATATATATATATATATATATATATATATATATCATATATATATATGTATATATATATATATCAAGCGAAAAAAGGAAAATGAGTTGGAATATGATTAATGTTTAAACTATAAAATAACTTCAAAAAGATTCAAAATATGCTGGTGCATAAAATAAATAAATATAGGTTTAATTATATTATTAATGGGGAGATAAGAAACTCGGCGGTGCCCGGGAGTAATAACTTTAAAACTGAAAGCTCAGGTGAATGACTTACATCATCATTATTTTCTATACGTTAAAAAGAGAGAGAGAGAGAGAGAGAGAGAGAGAAGGAGAGAGGGGGAGAGAGAGAGGAATGGGGTTGGTGGAGGTGAAATAAGGGTGGGGGAGAGGGATGTGAAAAAACATGGAAGAGGGAAAGAGAGAAAGATAGAGAGACGGATTGAGATAGGAGTTTGAATATAAAGATGTTACACACACTTTTCAACCTCTTTTATTTTGTTTCATTATGACTCCGGGCAACGCCGGGTAGACTTACTAGTTTTATTATAAAGATAAATGAGAAATTAAAAATAAAATAGTGAAAGATTTTTAAAGCAAAAAACAAACAAACACTCACCGTATTTTATTTTTTATGAAAACGTATTTGTTTTTTGACGAATAAATTAATTACAATTAAAAAAAAAAAATTTCTTATTGTAAAAGTTAGTCATCTTAGCGATGTTCACTTTGCCTTGACAAAATATTGATCAGTTATAATTTTTTCCTTTTTGCGAGCTTGCAGATATGTTCACACATTGTGCAAGTTTTTTTTTTATTGGGGAGGGTTGGGGCCGAAGGGTTTTTTTTTTCATGCAAAATTCGATCAGTTCTTCGAGAGAATTAATTGCCTGTCCTAACACGATGAAAATCATTATCGCTTTAATTAATTGCATCAACTTGTCACAAAATTGGAGAAATGCTTCGGAATCTTTCGGCTGTTTAAGTAAGCAATTGGAAACGCCGAACAGAAAAATCGATTTTGTCTGGTTCAAAAGCTGGACCAGTACCAATTAAAAAAGAAAAAAAAAATAGGATGATTTTTTTGTTTAAGTTTTAAATGGCCAGAGTGCTCACTTTCTCGGGTGCTGGCTTTTCAAATCCCACTTTCCGTCACATACTCCTATCGTGGGTAGGCGTTAAATAAATGTTTTGTCTAAATATGCCGTCATCATCCGAAGTCTAAATATGACGTCATCATCAGAAGTCGAAATATGACGCCAGTTTGTTAGGTTTCACTAGAAGTCAATCCACACAATTTACGTTATCTTTGTTCAATTTAGAACAATAATATCGATATCAAAATTAATGAGACTAAAAATTATTGCAGAAATCGTAATTGTCAAAAAAACGAACTTGCGGACACACAAAACAAAAACATTCTAAATTTTAATACTCGTCTATTTTTTTTATTTTCTGTATTTTCCCTAACAAGTAAGTACAACATAAAAGTTTCTTCCTATTTTTTATCACATCCATATTCAATATTAAAGAAACCCTCTTCTGGGTATCTTTTACAATAATACACCACAACAAGATCAACGGGGTCCAAAAAAACAAATATACAACAAATAAATGTGAACGTAGCCCATAAAACTTATTTTCCGACTTACCTATGATATTTGTTTTTATTTTTAAGTAGTTTCAATGGATTTTATTATTAGATATCAAAATTTCTCTCCATTTTACATTCACGGAGAGTTGAAAATTTGCAGACATTTTATCCCCCCTCAGATTCGTTTTTTTGGGGGGTCTTTTTTTATACTGGGACTCATAATCAAAGCGCACTTTTTCAAAAACTTTGATACGTTAGGTTTTTTTTTGGGGGGGGGGGGTGACTTTCAATGTAATTTACAATATATTTTAGTTTCGATGACTTAATTAAAAGTACTAGGCTGAGAAAAAAAATGTCGGCAGCCATCTTGTCTTGCCAAATTAATTTCTTATATATTTGTTTTTTGGACCCCATTCTCGTATACCCAGAATTCCATTGGACAATTGTATGACGTGGCGACTTCTATAAAAGATATTCGAAATAAATTTGAACTTAACATATTTAGTTTTAAACATAAACTAAGGATCTATTTTGTTTAGACGTAATCTTTCCGCGGAGTGACTTGGTCGCAAGTTGGTAAAAAAACATGAACAGGAAAATCGAAACGAACAGTTGATTTACAAAAACGAAAACTGTTGATATATTTATACATTGTTTATTGTAAAAGATACAATTGTCCAATAGAATTCTGGGAATGATGATGGCAAACACGTGCCGACTTCTATAAAAGATATCCGAAATAAATTTGGGGAATCTTTTACAATGATCAGCAGAGTCAAAACGCTCAAAAAACAAATATTCAACAAATAAAAGTAACTGTAGACGATAAAAGTTATTTTCAAACGTACCTGTGGCATTTCCAACTATTAAAAAGATTTTTAACCCGTTTCAATTGGTATTTATTACAAATTTAAGTATTCGCCACACGAACATCGCACAAATCAAGATGGCCGATTTACGTTATAATATAGAGGCCGGGCGGCCATTTTCTGTGTTGCCAAATTCGATGTTAAAAAAACAAGAATTTTTTTTTTAACATCTAATAAAAACCCATTTATACTACGTAAAAATACAAACAAATTACATAGGTAAGTAGAAAAATATCTATTCTCGACATAAGTCAACTTTACTTGTTGCAAATTTATGTTTTTAAACCCTTTCTCATTCTTTTTTTGGATTCCGTTCGCGACTCAGCTGATCATTGTAAAAGATTCCCTAAATTTGAACTTAACATATAATTTGGTAAAAAGACGTATTCTTACCGTGTTGACACACAGGGTAGAGCTAAGCAATTGGATTGGTAGGAACAGACGAGGAATTTACTTCTGCGAGAGAGACACGAGTTTCTCTGTGAGGAGTATTTGTCTTGAAACAATCATTACATGTTTCTACGCCACCACCGACCACTGCTCACACCTTCAATATGCTAACTTTATCGCCATTTTAATTCAGAAAGTATTTCTACTTCATATCTCATTACTTTTAACAAATCCTTCTGTTGCTATTTTTATAAACTATGCAATCTTTTTATTTAATCTTTTAAACATAAACTAAGGATCTCTTTTATTCAAGCGTATATTTCCTAGGAGTGACTTGGTCGCAAGTTGCTAGAAAATGTGAACAGGAAAATCGAAACCAAACAATAAAATGTTTACTTGTATTCAAAAATTCAATCTCTTCACTTAATTTTACTTTAATTTAAAGTTTGCTTTTAACTCCTTAATTAAAAAACTTTTTTCAAAAACTTATAATTATATCAGATTCATTTGACTGAAGAAACCGTTAGAATATTTAACGATTTCGTATTGTTTTTTGCGATCACAACTTTATAAACTTGGTCTTAAATGCATTTCTTATTCTGGATGTACCCGCTCTGACCATGCCTTTGGCCCCACACCACTAGAAACGATGCCCAAATCAACCCCGTATGCAATAGTTTGTGTTATCTCCCTTGAATACCCCTTGAATGTGTCGTAATGGTGGCTGTATTTGCTAGTCATTTGTTTATCGGTAAAATTTAATTTTTATTCATAAAATAAAAACTACTTGATTAATTGACGTGATTTTTTTGGTATAGGATATATTCAGCCTGTGACAGGTACGTACATCACACAGATATTCCTTAATCTTTTTTTTAAATGTCTCTGTGCTTCTGGATAAGCACCCAAAAATGCATTTAAGACCGAGTGATTACTTAGTAAAATTTTGGGCAAAAACCAAGCGAAATTAACAGCCAGAAATTAAATACAAGTAAAATTTCAATTCAACATTTAAAACATACAATAAATAAACCAAATAAATATATCAACTGTGGTTGGCGACAGATTTCGTTTTTGTAAATCAACTGTTTTGTTTCGTTTCTATTTTCCGTTACACATTTTTTTTAGCAACTTGCGGCCAAGTCACTCCGAGGAAAGATTACGCTTAAAGAAAATAGATCCTTAGTTTATGTTTAAAAGATTAAATAAAAAGATTGCATAGTTTATAAAAATACCAACAGAAGGATTTGTTAAAAGTAATGAGATGTGAAGTAGAAATATTTTCTGAATTAAAATGGCGATAAAGTTAGCATATTGAAGGTGTGAGCAGTGGTCGGTGGTGGCGTAGAAACATGTAATGATTGTTTCAAGACAAATACTCCTCACAGAGAAACTCGTATCTCTCTCGCAGAAGTAAATTCCTCGTCTGTTCCTACCAATCCAATTGCTTAGCTCTACCCTGTGTGTCAACACGGTAAGAATACGTCTTTTTACCAAATTATATTCAACTAAATATGTTAAGTTCAAATGTATTTCTAAACTATTTAATCATCAAACAATTGTTCATTGGAATTCATTTTGGGCACATGTTCGTCTTTTCCCACAGTCCGTTTTTCACAACTTTTTACTGACCATTTTTTTTCTTTTTTCGGCTGCTAGAGAATTCCGGTGTTTTTGAAATTTTGTTTCAAATATTTTACATTTTAGGAGGGGGATCAGTTTCCAATGTTAATTCAACGTAGAAATTTTTTAAAATTGAGATTTTAAGACGTAAAAAGTTGTTAAAAACGGACTATGGTAAAAGAGGAAAAAGACTGATCCCTCGTCTTAAAATCTCAATTTAAAAAAAATTCTTTTAAAACCCCCCGGAATGCTCTCGCGACATGATAGGTAATTGTAAGCAGAAGAATAATTTAAAAAATTTGAGATGGTCAAAAAGAGGGGGACCAGTCTACGTTGAATTTACATTGAAAACTGATCACCCGTCTTAAAATTTAACTAACTTTTTTTTGCAGTGATATTTTGTAATTTCTATGACAAAATATTTATTCCGAAAATAAAATCAGTGTTTTTATAAATGGATCTGAAATATAACAAACTTTTAACAAATATTTTGCTTCCATTTATAATTTAACTAAATATAATTTATGAAAATTTTTGTTTTTCTTTGTTTTTTTTTCCTGAAAAATAACCAACATTAATTTACAATTTAACTAACTTTTTTTGCAGTGATTTTTTGTAATTTTAGAAAATCATTTATTTTGTTTTCGCAATGATTACACATCATAGAATTGCCATATCCATTCGGGTTGGGATCAAAGAACAATCCAAAACGGAGGCTCTCCTTTTTCGGACATGTACTGCACCTCAAACAGTAATCGTCAATAAAAGATCTTCCATTTGTGGCGTGTAAGGACATTGGCAATTATTGGCGATTAATCGATGCTAACAATCTCAGCGTTCCAATAGAATTAGCAGTTTTGCGTGTTAATTCGCGTAAGGATATATTAATTAAATAATGCATTTTCTTATTATTGAACGGTGTCAAATTTAAAAGTTTGTTAAGTTAATGTTTGTCTTCACAATTAAATGAGGGACCACTTTTTCGAGGCACCGGTTGAATAGAGCAGACGCTAGCTTGACGTAAGAGTTGTCCCCCATTTTAGCTGTGAAACGACTAAATCGCCTGTTAGGGAAACCTACAAAACAAAATTCAGTTATCGCCCTTGGGATTGAAAAAGTCGTCTGCCGAACAGTGAAAAGTAAAGAGAACGGTCTAACAATCAAACAAGCATCTCGCGTTCAGCGGTTTTTCTACATTCTAATTTTATTAGGGTGTTTGTTAAATAAATCTGTTAACGGTTCTACTTCGTACTTCCTTCATTTTAAAATTTTCCAGTAAACACAGCCTTAGATATATAACATACATTACACACAGAATCAAATTGTCAAAAATTGAATAAAAACCTAAAGTATGTTGTAATGCATTGATGACATCTTTTCTTTCTTTACAGATTTCAACTGTTACACAAAAAACTGATTTTTGATTCAGCCGAGATTTAACAAAAATTCTTCATCAATAAATACTTTGAAATTCCTGTTAAAGAACCAACTAAGAGGTATATTGGAAAGACATTTACCTTGGTAACCGTAAGAGGCATATTTGAAAGACATTTATCTTGGTAACCCTAAGAGGCATATTGGAAAGACATTTATCTTGGTAACCCTAATCCTAAGAGGCATATTGGAAAGACATTTATCTTGGTAACCTTAACCCTGAGAGGCATATTAGAAAGACATTTATCTTGGGAACCCTAACCCTAAGAGGCATATTGGAAAGACATTTATTTTGGTAACCCTAACCCTAAGAGGCATATTAGAAAGACGTTTATCTTAGTAACCCTAACCCTAAGAGGCATATTGGAAAGACGTTTATCTTAGTAACCCTAACCCTAAGAGGCATATTAGAAAGACATTTATCTTGGTAACCCTAACCCTAAGAGGCATATTGGAAAGACATCTTAGGTGAGCATCAGTACACTTTTAACATTTGTGAAGTGTAAAATCACTTGCAAATAATCATTTGTGAGAAATCCTATTTTTGTGAATTTTTCTGAATTAATTCTGTGAATACAAACATGATTCATGTCATGTTTGTCGAGGTGCTTAACACTTCAGTCTAAGAGTATAATAATCTAAAGTCATGTGATGCAAATAAACACAATCACTCCAGTCATCATATGAGTCACTAGACTAAGAAACAAGAACTTCAAAAAACTATCTGGCGAATATACCCAGTAAACCAAGTGCATGTGTGATCCAAATAATTGCACATAATACAAACAGGATGACGCACTCTATGCAAAAACCAAAAGAAAATAACAGTGAGAAACCATATTCTTGTAAATTTTGTGGAAATGTATATTCACAGAGTTGCAACCTACAAAATCACATGCGAGTACACACAGGTGAGAAACCACATACTTGTGAAGTCTGTGGTAAGGCATTTTCAGTGAGTACTGCTTTAAAATATCACATGCTAACGCAGACAGGTGAGAAACCGTATACTTGTGAAGTCTGTGGTCAAGCATTTTCAGTGAGTACTACTTTGAAAAATCACATGCAGAAACACACAGGCGAGAAACCATATATTTGCAAAATATGTGGAACTGCATTTACACAGAATGGGCATCTTAAAGAACATATGAGAGTACACACAGGTGAGAAACCATATTCTTGTGAAGTTTGTGGAACTGCTTTTTCAAAGAGAACCCATCTACAAAGTCACATGCGAGTACACACAGGTGAGAAACCATATACTTGTGAAGTCTGTGGAACCGCATTTACACAGAATTCCAATCTGAAAGCACATATGAGAATACACAAAAGGGAGAAACCATATTGTTGTAAAATTTGTGGAGCTACATTTTCTCAAAATACCGATCTCAAAAAGCACATGCTAATACACACAGGTGAGAAACCATATGGCTGTAAAATTTGTGGAGCTACATGTTCTAAAAATAGCGGTCTCAAAAGTCACATGCTAATACACACAGGTGAGAAACCATATGGCTGTAAAATTTGTGGAGCTACATTTTCTAAAAATAGCGATCTCAAAAGGCACATGCTAATACACACAGGTGAGAAACCATATGGCTGTAAAATTTGTGGAGCTACATTTTTTCAAAATAGCGGTCTCAAAAGTCACATGCTAATACACACAGGTGAGAAACCATATGGCTGTAAAATTTGTGGAGCTACATTTTCTCAAAATAGCAGTCTCACCAGTCACATGCGAATACACACAGGTGAGAAACCATATGGCTGTAAAATTTGTGGAGCTAGATTTTCTAAAAATAGCAGTCTCAAAAGTCACATGCGAATACACACAGGTGAGAAACCATATGTCTGTACAATTTGTGGAGCTACATTTTCTCAAAATAGCATTCTCAAAAGTCACATGCGAATACACACAGGTGAGAAACCATATGGCTGTAAAATTTGTGAGGCTACATTTTCTCAAAATAGCAGTCTCAAAAGGCACATGCGAATACACACAGGTTACAAGTAATATTCTTGTAAAGTTTGTGGAACTACATTTACATCTAGTTCCAAATTGAAAATACATATGCTAACACACACTGTTGATATGTCATATTGTTGTGAAATTTGTGGAACTTAATTTTCACAGAGAATAAATTTAAAAAGTCACATGCGAAAACACACAGACTATCCTCGAGTGTCTTCGGTCTCTTTGTACAAGGGTTTGTCAGGACAACCTGACATGAGGATACTTACCCCTTCAAGTAAACCCTGACCAAATATTCAAATTACATAGTATCCGCAGCACAAATAAGATCCCGTCATACGAGGAATAGTGCATCTTCTCCTAGTGATGTTACCTCAAGTAACTCCACATAGCTTGATACTCCACCAGACTAGATGAATTCTTGTCCTGGAATCCTGTAAGACCAACAGACCACAACCAAAGATATACTATGACATACTTGACTGGTCAGTTAAGGAGATAAGAAATTTATTATTATTACCTTTTTTCTAACTCAATGTTTGAGAAATGCAGGAGAGTTTTAATAGAATATTCGGGTATATATGTATCTCATATAGAGATCAAGTGTTAGCCCCAGGAAGGGGCCCCTTGATTTCTGAGAACTTCGACTGAAGTAAAATTAAACATTAAGTGAGAAGCAATATTCTTGTAAATTTTGTGGAACTGCATTTTCAGATAGTTCTAGTTTGAAAAGACACATTCGAATACACACAGCTCATAAACCATATTGTTGTGAATTTGTGGAACTGCGTTTGCACAAAATAATACTTTGAAAAGTCACATGCGGATACACACAGGGGAGTTTGAATTACCTACTAGACACTATCCTCGAGTGTCTTCGGTCTCTCTGTACAAGGGTTTGTCAGGACAACCTGACATGAGGATACTTACCCCTACAAGTAAACCCTGAACAAATATTCAAAATTACATAGTATCCGCAGCACAAATAAGATAAGTGCATTTTCTCCTAGTGATGTTACCTCAAGTAACACCACGTAGTTGGATACTCCACCAGACTAGATGAATTCTTGTCCTGGAATCCGGTAAGACCAACAGACCACAAGAAAGATATACTATGACATATTGACTGGTCAGTTGGGGAGAGAAGAAATTATTCTTAACTTTTTTACTAACTCAATGCTTAAGAAATAAAGGAGAATTTTAATAGAATATTCGGATATCTATGTATCTCATATAGAGATCAAGTGTTAGCCCCAGGAAGGGGCCCCTTGATTTCTGAGAGCTTCGACTGAAGTAAAATTAAACATTCAGTGAGAAACCATATAGTTGTAAAGTTTGTGGAAATGCATTTTCACAGAGTTCTAGTTTGAAAAAGCATATGCTAACGCATACAGTTTAAACGCCTATGGATGGCTATTATACAATGCAACACAATATATTGTGTAAATATATTCACTGGACTGTATGTAAAAAGTTGAATATCCTGCAAGTCCTGGGAGTATATACCAGAAAGAACAGTTGGAAATAATTTATACACAATCCACTATGACTATGCAATCCCTGCAGCTACATATCTAGAAAACAGAGCTGTTAAACCTGACATTGTAATATGGGTTAAAAGGGAGAAAGTAGCAACCCTAGTTGAAGTCAGTGTCCCTAATGATCCAGGATTAAACTGAGCTGAAAGGGAAAATATTACAAAATACCAATTCTTATGTATGACATGAAAAGAAACTGGAATCTTAGGAAAATCTCCACTATCCCAGTAATTATAGGAGCAACAGGACTAATGAAAAGTATTTAAATAGCTATCTGGCAAGTATACTGAGTGAGAGAGAAATACAAACAATTACACTTAAAGGGACGGTTAGAATCTTAAAGAGACCTCTAGGCTGGAGTGTCTGAAATAGCCGGTGAATTTCTGGCATCCAGTAGGATGCCACATCCCCAGTTAAAACAGAAGGATAAGAAAACTTTTTTAAAAAGTGAGAAACCATTTTAATCAGAAATTGCATCCTTCATAAGAACCAAAAAGCGTCGTGAAAGCTCCATCGGAATTCCGGCGTTTCCCATCATTGATCAGCATACCACATCAAAGGTACAGCCAGAACCACATCACAATCCACCCATAGATTAAGCCTATGATAACTTACTATACAACCACTTCACTACCAGAATCCCCTTCATCAAGCGGCTCCTCGACAAGTATCCCACCACCACCCCCAGCTGTTGTTTATTTACAATCACAAGATAGCCCTTCACTCAACCATAGTTCTTCCTCACCATTATAACCGAGAAAACTGCAAGCGCCTGAACTTCCACTATTGCCGCTACAGTGCAAGGGTTAAGGGCGACTGAAATACACATCTGCAGACTCAGTTTTAATTACAAAAAAAATATAGAAGAAATTGAAAACGGTGCGAGGGAACTTGAAGGCAGAATTCCAGCACTTGCTAAAAGAATTCAAGAAAAGGATAGAAAGCAAAGGACGAAAGTTGAGAACAGACAGTTCAAAAAGAATACAAGACTATTCTACCGAAATTTGGTGGGAGAGAATACAACGGTGGAAAAGCCACCAGAAGAGAAGGAGCTAGAAAATTACTGGAGACCTTTGTTTGAAAATAAGGGACCATGCAATAAAGAGGGCAAGTGGATGTTAGATATAGCTTGAAGTAATAAGAGCAAGCCATATATATAAGAAATATTTAGAGGAAATCAAAAACATAGCTAAGAAACTTGAAGGCAAGTTTCCACAAATACAAGAAAAATTTAAAGGAGATTAAAACAGATTAAAATAGTGAATGGACACTGAGGAAAGATTCCAGCAGTTGCCAAAAGAATCCAAATAAAAAAACAAGAACAGGGCGAAAGATTGATAAGGAAAGTTCGGTAGACTGGCTGAAAAGAGGATCGCTTCACTATTATCATGAGAGGCTGATACTCGATGTACAAGATCAAGGCTTAATGACCAATGCTTTTAAGAAGATGAGTGGTTTCAGCAACGACAAGTGAAGGTTCTGCCACACAAGTGGAGAATGTGATCCACCTAACACCCAGTTGTCAGGTTTTCCTGGTGGATGGCTACTATACAATGCAACACAACGGAGTGTGAACATATCTTCACTGGACCAAGTTGAATATCCAGTGTAGCAGCAAGTCCTGGGAGCATATACTAGAAAAACAGTTGGAAATAAGTCATACACCATCCACTATGACTATGCAATCCCTACAGCTACATATCTAGAAAACAGAGCTATTAAACCTGACATAGTGATATGAGACAAAATGGAAAAAGTAGCTACCCTAGTTGAAGTCAGTGTCACTATGAGTACATAAAACCATTTATGAAATACAATTGAATATAAGTGGAGAAACATTTTTTCAAGTTAGTGCAATGCAAATTATTCGGAAATGCAGACGAACAAATTCTAGCAGTAAATTTTCACGCTGGAATTCTTAAAAACTAATCTCAAAACTTTACAAAAATACATGTGTATCCTCAGGTGAGACTATATTCACAGCACATTATAACTAAAATGTTTAAGGTTATAAGTTTGACATGACTTTATTATTTGCACAGATATCAATCTTGGAGAAAGTGTCCGAACATTGGAAGATCAATGTGCCTTTTTAAAAAATAAAATTGATCAGCAAATCTCTAAGAACCGTGGATGATTTTTCACTTGTACTCTCCTCCACCCAAAGAATTTTTTTTTTCCACACACCCCCTGTAAAAATGTTTTTTACTATCCCCCCCCCACCCCAAAAAAATATTACTCTCCCCCACCAAAATATTTTTAGTTCAAGAAACACCCCGCAAAACAATGTTTTTGGACTCTCCACCCCCACCTCCAAAAATAATGTTTACTCTCCCTCACCAAAAAAAATATTTTTAGTAAGCCCCCCCCCCAAATTAAATTTTTTACTCCCCCCCAATTTTTTTACTGCCAACACCCCCCCACCCCAAAATAAAAAAGAAATTTATTTACTCCCACCTCCCAAAAATAATTTTTTTACTAGAACCCCCCACCCCTACCCCCCAACAATAATGTTTTTCCTCACCCAAAGAAATATTTTTAGTTAAAAAAAAAATTGATCAGCAAAGTTGGACTGAAGTCTATATATTTACCCTCGACCTTGCTGTGAAACGCGCATAAGAAAATGTTTTAAGTTTAGAAAAAATAATATTAAGGAAAAAATGAAAAGAAAATGATGGGGCATTGCTGTAAGGAATAACAATTTTTATTCATAAATTTTTTTATGGAAATCCCTCCGGACAAGGCATGAAACCACTTGATGTAAGAAGCTTAAAAAAATACTACTTCAACGTAAAAAAAAACTAGCCAACGATAAGTGTTAGATGGATATATTCCAACACAGAAAACAGCAATCCTTTTTCCTTTGTCAGAATCATCGCTCATGGAATGTGAGGACTAAAGGACAAAATAAGAGCAGCGAAATGACTATAAATGACTTAAAACTCAAATGAAGGAAATGACCCTTAGGGTTGATGTGCCATTAAGCAATATCTTACCTCTTCACTGTCCAACCTTCCGACAACCTACACCCAACGGTGTTGGCTACATAAATAAATGTTGTTCATAAGAGGGCTTGGCTTTCCTGTCGTTTGATGACCCTTTTGCTACAAAATATTATACAAGTTGACGACTAAAGGACAAAGGTCAGCGAAAGTTACGAAGCTGCCGAAAGTAAACCCAAGGTCCACTTTCTACTCTCCTTTCAGTTAAACTTAGTAATTAATTGAGTCTTTTTTACATGTTTTAATAAAATATGTGTAAAATAGAACAAAATAGAATAGAATAGTAGTAACCATGGTGTTTAATAAATTTAATTAGCAAGAAAATAATCAAATTTCTTTTTTGTTAAAGGTCATATAAAATGTAATAAAATTAAAAGTTATTTTTTATTATTTTTTTCTTTTTTAATATTTATTATGAACAGAATAAGGTTGCCCTTTTACAATTATTATACAAATCCGGCCTTCTTCAGGTGTATCTCTTCGAACTTGGGAATATTTCTTTCGACCTACTGAAGACTTCTCCCAGTCATGGCTGCCGGAACGAGAGCATGCTACGTCCATGGAAAGGGTTCCGTTCGAAATTCCGTCCAGATTCCCGAGTTTGACAGAAATATTCCAGAGTTCGAAGAGATACATCTAAAGAAGAGGTTATAGTAGCTGAAACGTTGTGATAATAAATTCAAGATGAGAACAGTAGTCCGAAAAATACCAAAACTATACATAGTAATAATGGTATTCAATCAATTGAGTTTGAAAGAAAATAATAAAATGTCGTTTTTTATTAAAAGGTAATAGATATCAAATGTAGTAATAAAATTAAATTGTATTTTTTTTTATTCCTATGTTATCATTATGGATAATATATCATTTATCCTGTTCCTTTGTTTAATCATCAAAGTGTTTTTGTTATTCTTTGCTGTTTTGCAACAAAACGCAATATAGAACTGTATTCAACCCTGAATAAACTAGTAGACATTTATGAAGGTGAGAATTCCGAGGCAGGAGCAATGCATTGTTGAAAAACCGGAAGGTGGAATAAGAATGAACAAAAATAAATGACAAGAGACGGTAAATCTCAGATCAATTTATTTATATTTCAAAATTTAAATATAAAGACAGTAAATTGTAAAATTGGTGGGCTTACTGTTAAATATTTAAAGGTCCGTAATGGTAGAGACTTTAATCATTTCGAGAGTAACAACCTCTCTTTTTCAAAAAGAAAACAAAAGTTGGACTGGCTGTGTCAGTTGAGGAGAGCCCAGTGGACGCTGCTATTCAAAAAATAGAAACATGAGATTCGCAGAAAGAAAGACAAGTCTTGCAGAAAATGTAATAGTTAAGATATGTAATAGATTACTAAGATTAATTAATTTAGTTTATCTTAAATAATAATATTTGGATTTAATTCATTTTGTTGTTCGTATTTTATTATTATTATTTGTTTTTTAATTTATTATTTAATTTTTCTTTATTATAATTATTATTATTAGTAGTAGTAGAGATTAACATCCAGTTGGGCTAAAATTCTTCACCATCCCCTCAGATACAGGTGCAACAACCCTACCCCCTCCCCCGAGTCAGGTGCACCAACCATAACCCCCCTGATACAGGTGCAACAACCCTAACCCTCCTGATGTAGGTGCAACAAAATTATATTTGTTTTCAAATCTCTTAAGAAAATTTGGGATGCACATCAGTTGCACTTAAAACGCACGCTACGCAATCCTGAGTAATTTTTATTTACCAGACATCAATCTTATAATCAGTCAATTTGCGGGTAAAGGTGCATCTGTTTTATGTACAAATAACCATGAACTTTTTGACTGCGATCACAGTGTAGTATCTGTTTTTATATACATCTCATCTGTTATCGGTTGATGAAGAAGAGGGCCTTCTAGACTAAAAAAAATGTTTATTTTTCTCCCAACCCAAAGTGCCCCTTTTTGGGGAGCTGGATTTTTCCCTACATTAAAACCGACATTATGTCTAACTCTGCCCTCGTGGGGAGGCAAGTAAATACGGACAAAGGCGTAGAATTGTTCCATTTTCCATTACTGAAAAAAAATTAAATTAAAAAAAAACGAGAAGTTTATAAAAATTCGACCTCAAAGCTACCAAGCAGTTCAAATAAAAGTTTGGATTTGCTCGGGTCGAGTTATCCTCTTTGGCAGTTTCTGATCTTAAATAAAAAAAACAAACTATTATTTCAACTTGAGATTAAAAGTGAAATTTGGATTATTAAAGTATATAAAATAAACTTTTCATGCAATTTTTTATGTCTGCTTATTTTTAGGGCGATTATTCGGGCTAGGATCTTCCATTGTTTCATAGAAAGGGGAGATAACTGGATTAAAAAAACATGAGTGATTAATTTAACAGCACACATTTTTTGATTGACTGGATTCTTCAGTTAACACGTGTCTGCGAGACTTCCTTTGTCTCTAATGAGTGACAATTAATGTGTATCCAAACGACACAAAGAAAGAAAGGGAATTGAAATTCACACCATTTGCTTTCTAGCGTTCGTTCAGATCGTATTTTTGGTTCGCCACCAATCTTATGATCGGTCAATTTAAGGGTAACAGTTCTTGTGTTTTATGAAGAAATAACCATTAGCCTCTTGGCTGCGATCAGAGTGTAATATTTGTTTTAATACTACATTTCATCTGTTCTGTTCCTGGTTGCGGGAGGAGAGATCCTACTAAACTGAGGAAATGTTTATTATTCTCCAAACCCAGAGTGCCCCTGTTTGGGGATCTGGATTTTCCACATATCAATAACCAAACTTGCATCTAACTCTGCCTTCGGGAGGCTATCTTATTTGACGGCGATTATTCGGACTAGGGTCTTCCATTATTTTATAGAAATGGGAGGTAACTGAATTTTAAAACAATATTGTTGTTGTTCGTGAGTTCAACTTTTATCGGTTATTCTCCATGGTTACACCTAGATCCAATAAGGATGTCATAAAAAAATAACTAGAAACCTTTATGTTGTACTTACTTGTGAGGGAAAATAAAATATTTCAAAAAATGATGTTAAATAAATTCAAGTTTTAGCCGTACGAGGAATATTGCCGCCATTATGGGCATATTTATTGAAGTCAAGGAAGATAATTCAAACTTTTGCAGGAGAAATCAATAAATAGAGATTTGAAACACAATAATGTAGCGTTGCTGCTTTGCCGGTTGTTATTGTGTTTCCATTAGTGTCCGGCTCGCGGCTGTAATGGAACCATATACATAACAATTCACAGAATGAAACAAGAGAGACGAACTGTTGATGCGTGCACTCCGATCGCTTCATTCGTAAGAGGCCGATCGACACGTCAGCATTCATTATATAGCACGAGAAATATAAGTCAGCACCCTAGAGGAAGAGCACCTGCGATCCTCAAAAAATTCCAGGCAGCCCCTTCAGCATTCCACGGCAGGGGCGCCCCAGGCGATTAGCAATAAACTAACCCATTCTCAAAGGGTGAGAAGGCAAAGCCTGGGAGGGTGGACCTGCTAGAACTGCACAGCATGGACAACCAATAAGAGCGGCGTAAATCAAGCCCCAAAGGCCAAGATGATACCATCCTAGGCCGATCGACACGTCAGCATTTATTATATAGCATGAGAAATATACAAGGGAGATAACTCCAGAATGACTGATGTAGGGGGAGGTAATGAGGATACTATTTGAATTCGCGTCTCTCGGGTGTAAAAACTATTGCCGTTTACAAATGCACGAAAGGGCACGACACTACAGATCAGAAAAGCGATTCATTTTTCTTGTTATTGACTGATATTTCTCGTACGGCTAAAATTTGAATTTATTTTATAAAAACAAAACTACTGGATGAATTTACATAACTTTAGGTGAACTCACAAGTAAGTACAACATAAAGGTTTCTTCATATTTTTTATCACATCCATATTCAATATTTAAAAAACAAAACAGCGTATCTTTTACAATAATCAACACAACGAGAAGAGTGTCCAAAAACAAATATACAACAAATAAATGTGACCGTAGCCATAAAACTTATTTTCCGACTGACCTATGACATTTGTTTGTATTTTTAAGTAGTTTAAATCGATTTTTTATTAGTTATTATTATGTTCCCTTCCAAATAAGGACAACATAAATATTTTTTGCTATTTTTTTTTACGCATCAATATTCATTATCGGAGAAGCAGGTATATTTAAAACCAATTTTCAAAAACAGGGTATCTTTTACAATAATCAACACAATAAATAAAACAAATAAATATATCAACTGTGGTTAGCGACTGATTTCGTTTTTTTGTAAACAACTGTTTTGTTTCGTTTCGATTTTCCGTTTCACATTTTTTAGCAACTTGCGACCAAATCACTCCTAGGAAAGATTACACCTAAACAAAATAGATCCTTAGTTTATGCTTAAAAGATTAAATAAAAAGATTGCATAGTTTATAAAAATAGCAACAGAAGGATTTGTTAAAAGTAATGAGATATGAAGTAGAAATACTTTCTGAATTAAAATGGCGATAAAGTTAGCATATTGAAGGTGTGAGCAGTGGTCGGTGGTGGCGTAGAAACATGTAATGATTGTTTCAAGACAAATACTCCTCACAGAGAAACTCGTGTCTCTCGCAGAAGTAAATTCCTCGTCTGTTCCTACCAATCCAATTGCTTAGCTCTACCCTGTGTGTCAACACGGTAAGAATACGTCTTTTTACCAAATTATATTCAACTAAATATGTTAAGTTAAAATGTATTTCGAATATCTTTTCTAGAAGTCGCCACGTGTTTGTCATCATCACACAATTGTCCAATGAAATTCTGGGTATCTTTTACAATAATCAATACAACGATAACAATGGGGTAAAAAACAACAACAAATATATAAGAAATTAATTTGGCAAGACAAGATGGCTGCCGGCATTTTTTTCTCAGCCTAGTACTTTTAATTAAGTCATCGAAACTAAAATATTTTGTAAATTACATTGAAAGTCACCTCCCCCCCCCCAAAAAAAAAACCTAACGTATCAAAGTTTTTGAAAAAGTGCGCTTTGATTATGAGTCCCAGTAAAAAAAAGACCCCCAAAAAAACGAATCTGAGGGGGGAAAAATGTCTGCAAATTTTGAACTCTCCGTGAATGTAAAATGGAGAGAAATTTTGATATCAAATTAAAAAAATCCATTGAAACTACTTAAAAATACAAACAAATGTCATAGGTAAGTCGGAAAATAAGTTTATGGGCTACGGTCACATTTATTTGTTGTACATTTGTTTTTTGGACCCCGTTGATCTCGTTGTGTTGATTATTGTAAAAGATACCCAGAAGAGTTTTTTTTAATATTGAATATGGATGTGATAAAAAATAGGAAGAAACTTTTATGTTGTACTTACTTGTAAGGGAAAATACATACATTAAAGTTATTATTTACAATACACACAGATCGTGTGGATGGAACATGGAGTCATTGTAAATCAAAGTTTCCAGCCATGCGTGGAATGAGAGCGGAACACTTCCACATTTACCTGCAAGAGTTTCTCTAGCCGCGCCGAGTAAAAGACAAATTTTGGAGGAATATTCTTTATTGGTTAAAAATTACTATAGCGTTCGGAACATAATGCGATACAAAAATTGTGTATAGACGATATATATTTCTTTTTTTGTTAAATATTAGTAAATTTGTTAAATATTAGTAAATTTGTAACAATTTCATATTAAAATCTAGTTAGTTTTACGCATGTAAGCTTAAGAAATACACGCTTGAAATCTGTAAATTGTCGCTAATGACGTCATCAAAAAAACGGAAGTGTAGAAGAAATAATATTTGCATATTATAATAAAAATTAACTTTTAAATTCGCAATGACAAAACCTGTTTATTTGGTTATTTGTTGACCTAAAATACAGAGGTGACAGATTTCTATCGTACACCGTCTTTCTCAGAGGTGTTTCTATAATATGAAAAATTTATTAGTTTTGTTTTAAAATATTAACCTATTTTTATTTACTACATTTGAAAACCGGCGAGAGGATAAAAAAAAATAGATGAATATTAAAATTTAAGCTGTTTTCGTTTTGTGTGTCCGCAAGTTCGTTTTTTTTTTGAGAATTCAATAAGATTTGAAAACTTTATGATTTCTGCAATAATTTTTAGTCTCATTAATTTTGATATCGATATTATTGTTCTAAATTGAACAAAGAAAACGTAAATTGTGGGGATTGACTACTGATGAAGTTTAACAAACTGATGAAATATTTAGACTTCTGATGATGACGTCATATTTAGAGTAAACATCTAAAACTTATACAAAAAAATCATCCTATTTTTAGTTTTACTTTTTTAATTGGTACTGGTCCAGCTTTTGAACCAGACAAAATCGACTTTTCGTTCGACGTTTCGAATTGTTTACTTAAACAGCCGAAAGATTCCGAAGAATTTATCCAATTTTGTGACAAGTTAATACAGTTGATTAAAGCGATACTGATTTTCATTGTGTTAGGACAGGTAATTCATTCTCCCGACGGAATAATCGAATTTTGCATGAAAAAAAACTCCCCCCCAAAAAAACTTGCACAACGTGTGAACATATCTGCAAGCTCGCAAAAAAGAAAAAATATAACTGATCAATATTTTGTCAACACAAAGTGGACATCGCTAAGATGACTAAATTTGAAAATAAGAAAGTAAAATCTTTTTAAAATTTTAATTAATTTTATTCGTAAAATAAAATACGGTGAGTGTTTGTTTGTTTTTTGCGTTTAAAAATGTTTCACTATTTTATTTTTAATTTCTCATTTATCTTTATAATAAAACTAGTAAGTTGCCCGGCATCATAATGAAACAAAATAAAAGACGTTGAAAAGTGTGTGTAACATCTTTATATTCAAATCCCTATCTCAATCCGTCTCTCTATCTTTCTCTCTTCCTCTCTTCCATGTTTTTTCACATCCCTCTCCCCCACCTCTCTTTCACCTCCACTAAGCCAATTCCTCTCTGTCCCTCTCTCTCTCTCTCTCTCTCTCTCTCTCTCTCTCTCTCTCTCTCTCGTTTTAATGTATAGAAAATAACAATGTTAGTCATTCACCAGAGCTTTCAGTTTTTAAGTCATTTTAGTTTTAGAAACATTTTTGTAAGTAACGGATAAATTTTATTAGACAGACGAACAACACAGGTAAAGAAGACTTTTTTTTTTTTTTTTTAAATAACTAATATAAGTTAGCAAAACATTTATATGGAACAAAACTTAGGTTTATGTTTTTGTCTTTTAAAGGGAAGTGGGATCTGATCAACTTTGCTGGGAAGCCATGAAATTAAATACTATCTTGTTTTTAAATTCCCAAAACAGTTTTTCATCGTAAACAACTGATGATCCCTTAAAATAATGTTTGAAACAAACTAATATAATAACTGTAAAAAATAATTGACTTACATGAGTGATTTTCCATTGAAAGACTTGGGACTAAAAGTTTTTGTTTTTTTAAAATATAGTTTTAATGGTTGAGAAACTTCTGAGACTATATATATATATATATATATATATATATATGAATAGGCATATTGAAAAGAAGACGCTTAACTTTGAAAAAATGTAATCTGTATAATGTTGTAGGGAACATTAAATTGGTAAAGAGATTTAAAACCCAGAGGAAACGGATAAAACATGTATGAAAGTTGAATGAAAGATAAAGCATGCATATAGTCGAAGGAAGAATAAAACGTAGTTCAAAAGTAACACAATAGATTCATATGTGTACAAAATCTTACATAGTAAAATGTTAGTTTGAAATGTTCGTTGGCAGTCAGTTCCGAGAATAGTAGTAAGCACGTGTGCGACCATGTTTGTATGTGTGTGTAGCCATATGAGGCTTGGCGTTACTATGTCAAAGTGTGTGAATGTGCGTGGCGCTTTTTGTTTGTGGTTGTACGAATGTGTATGCGTGAGAGTTGATAATTTGTTTAGGTATTTGTATGTGTTTGTCAGCAGTGTGTGGTTGTGTACGTTGAAAAATGAAAGGAGTGTAAGCCTTTATGTATGTGTGTGTGTTTAGTAGTCAGCCGACACGTATGGCACAACCTTTAGTCCCTCACCCAAAGGGAGATTTTGTTCCACAGTCTTTTCACAGTGGTTTGGTGGATGTAGTTCAGAGCACGTCACCTAATCAACACTTTCCACTTTTTTGTACCTTTTTGTTAGATTGTCTCTGGGAGTTGATTTTTATGCCTTCAGTTTTAGCTTTTGTTGTTGAAGTGAGTTCGGGTTGGTTTCTGTTTTTGTGTATACGCCGTTTCTTGATAAAATAGAGGATGTCAATCCGATAATCACTCAATATTCTTTGTCAACACACACACAAGAGTGACAATATAGTTGCCATCAAAAATTGAATAAAAATCTAAAGTATGTTGTAATGCATTGATGACATCTTTTCTTTCTTTACAGATTTCAACTGTTACACAAAAGGCTGATTTTTGATTCAGCCAAGATTTAACAAAAATTCTGGATCAATAAATACTTTTATTTTCTATCAGTATTTTCAGAAGAATTCCTGTTAAAGAAGCAACTAAGAGGCAGATTGGAAAGACATTTATCTTGGAAACCCTAAGAGGCATATTGGAAATACATTTATCTTGGTAACCCTAAGAGGCATATTGGAAAGACATTTATTTTGGTAACCCTAAGAGGCATATTGGAAAGACATTTATCTTGGTAACCCTAACACTAAGAGATATATTGGAAAGACATTTATCTTGGTAACCCTAACCATAAGAGATGTATTGGTAAGACATTTATCTTGGTAGCCCTAACCCTAAGTGGTATATTGGAAAGACATCTTAATACTGCATTCTAAGAGTATAATAATCTAAAGTCATGTGATGCGAATAAACACAATCACTCCAGTCATCATATGAGTCACTAGACTAAGAAACAAGAACTTCAAAAAATTATCTGGAGAATATACCCAGTGAACCAAGTGCATGTGTTATCCAAATCATTGCACATAATACAAACAGGATGACGCACTCTATAAAAAAACCAATGGAAAATAACATTGAGAAACAATATTCTTGTAAATTCTGTGAAAATGTATATTCACAGAGTAGCAAACTACAAAGTCACATGCAGGTACACACAGGTGAGAAACCATATACTTGTGAAGTCTGCGGTAAGGCATTTTCAGTGAGTACTACTTTGAAAAATCACATGCGAATACACACAGGCGAGAAACCATATATTTGCAAAATATGTGGAACTGCATTTACACAGAATGGGCATCTGAAAGGACATATGAGAGTACACACAGGTGAGAAACCATATGGTTGTAAAATTTGTGGAGCTACATGTTCTCAAAATAGCGGTCTCAAAAGTCACATGCTGATACACACAGGTGAGAAACCATATGGCTGTAAAATTTGTGGATCTACATTTTCTCAAAATAGCGATCTCAAAAGGCACATGCTAATACACACAGGTGAGAAACCATATGGCTGTAAAATTTGTGGAGCTACATTTTCTCGAAATAGCGAACTCAAAAGTCACATGCGAATACACACAGGTGAGAAACCATATACTTGTGAAGTCTGCGGTAAGGCATTTTCAGTGAGTAGTTATTTGAAAAATCACATGCTAACGCACACAGGTGAGAAACCATATACTTGTGAAGTCTGTGGTCAAGCATTTTCAGTGAGTACTACTTTGAAAAATCACATGCGAATACACACAGGCGAGAAACCATATATTTGCAAAATATGTGGAACTGCATTTACACAGAATGGGCATCTGAAAGGACATATGAGAGTACACACAGGTGAGAAACCATATGACTGTAAAATTTGTGGAGCTACATTTTCTCGAAATAGCGAACTCAAAAGTCACATGCGAATACACACAGGTGAGAAACCATATATTTGCAAAATATGTGGAACTGCATTTACACAGAATGGGCATCTTAAAGGACATATGAGAGTACACACAGGTGAGAAACCATATTCTTGTGAAGTTTGTGGAGCTGCTTTTTCAAATAGAACCCATCTACAAAGTCACATGCGAGTACACACAGGTGAGAAAGCATTTAGATGTGAAATTTGTGGAGCTACATTTTCTAAAAATAGCGATCTCAAAAGGCACATGCGAATACACACAGGTGAAGAACCATATGGCTGTAAAATTTGTGGATCTACATTTTCTCAAAATATCAATCTCAAAACGCACATGCGAATACACACAGGTGAGAAACCATATGGCTGTAAAATTTGTGGAGCTACATATTCTCGAAATAGCGGTCTCAAATTTCACATGATAATACACACAGGTGAGAAACCATATGGCTGTAAAATTTGTGGATCTACATTTTCTCAAAATAGCGATCTCAAAAGGCACATGCGAATACACACAGGTCAGAAACCATATGGCTGTAAAATTTGTGGAGCTACATTTTCTCGAAATAGCGATCTCAAAAGGCACATGCGAATACACACAGGTGTGAAACCATATGGCTGTAAAATTTGTGGAGCTACATTTTCTCAAAATAGCGGTCTCAAAAGTCACATGATAATACACACACGGTAGTTTGAATTACCTACAAGAGGGGAGTTTGAATTACCTACTAGACAATATCCTCGAGTGTCTTCGGTCACTCTGTACAAGGGTTTGTCAGGACAACCTTACATGAGGATACTTCACCCTACAAGTAAACCCTGACCAAATATTCAAAATTACATAGTATCTGCAGCACAAATAAGACCCCCTAATACGAGGAATAGTGCATCTTCTAGTGAGGTTTCCTCAAGTAACACCACGTAGCTGGATACTCCACCAGACTAGATGAATGCTTGTTCTGGAATCTGGTAATACCAACAGACCACAAGAAAGATATACTATGACATACTTAACTGGTCAGTTGGGGAGAGAAAGAATTTATTCTTAACTTTTTTACTAACTCAATGTTTGATAAATAAAGGAGAATTTTAATAGAATATTCGGGTATCTATGTATCTCATATAGAGATCAAGAGTTAGCCCCAGGAAGGGACCCCTTGATTTCTGAGAACTTCGACTGAAGTAAAATTAAACGTTAAGTGAGAAACCATATAGTTGTAAAGTTTGTGGAAATGCATTTTCACAGAGTTCCAGTTTGAAAAAGCATATGCTAACGCATCCAGTTTAAACGCCTAGGGATTATACAATGCAACACAATGGATTGTGTAAATATATTCACTGGACTGTATGTAAAAAGTTGAATATCCTGCGTAGCAGTAAGTCCTCGGAGTATATACCAGAAAGAACAGTAGGAAATAATTTATACACAATCCACTATGACTATGCAATCCCTGCAAATACGGATCTAGAAAACGGAGCTGTTGAACCTGACATTGTAATATGGGTTAAAAGGGAGAAAGTAGCAACCCTAGTTGAAGTCAGTGTCCCTAATGATCCAGGATTAAACTGAGCTGAAAGGGAAAATATTACAAAATTCGAATTCTTATGTATGACATGAAAAGAAACTGGAATCTTAGGAAAATCTCCACTATCCCAGTAATTATAGGCGCAACAGGACTAATGAAAAGTAGTTCAATAGCTATCTGGCAAGTATACCGAGTGCAAGATAAATATAAACAATTGCACTTAAAAGGGACGATGTGAATCTTAAAAAGATCTCTCGGCTGGAGTGTCTGAAATAGCCGGTGAATGTCTGGCATCCGGTAGGATGCCCCATCCCCAGTTAAAACAGAAAGATAAGAAAACTTTTTTTAAAAGTGAGAAACCATTTTAATCAGAAATTGCAGCCTTAATAAGAACCAAAAAATGTCTTGAAAGCTCCATTGGAATTCCGGCATTTCCTATCAGTGATCAGCATACCACACCAAAGGTACAGCCAGAACCACATCACAATGAACCCATAGATTAAGCCAAACAGTCTGGGCCTATGATAACTTACTATACAACCACTTCACTACCATAATCACCTTCATCAAGCGGCTCCTCTACAAGTATCCCACCACCACCCCCAGCTGTTGTTTATTTACAATCACAAGATAGCCATTCACTCAACCAAAGTTCTTCCTCACCATTATAACCGAGACCACTGCCAGCGCCTGAACTTCCACCATTAACTCTCAAATTACTGGAGCTAGATGATGAACAATTGGCCTCTGATAATGAGGCTTGAAAAAATCCAAGGTAGAAATAAAACTTATAAACATTGCTTTCCAAAGATTTGTTCATTCAAACATATTCCTCACTGAACTGAATCAGGTAAGATAGGCTGCGGGACTTTACATTGTCAGGAAAACATTCCATCAATTCCAAAAGAAATGGGAGTCTAGAGAACAAAACACAACACCAATTTGGAAACTGAAGCTCCAAAAACAACTAAACTTTTTCAGAAAGGAATTGTCTCAGATCCAAGAATTCCTTGCCGCCGCTACAGTGCAAGGGTTAAGGGCGACTGAAGAACACCATCTGCAGACTCAGTTTTAATTACAAAAAAAATATAGAAGAAATTGAAAACGAAGCAAGAGAACTTGAAGGCAGAATTCCAGCAGTTGCCAAAAGAATTCAAGAAAAGGATAGAAAGCAAAGGCCGAAAGTTGAGAACAGACAGTTCAAAAAGAATACAAGACTATTTTACCGAAATTTTGTTGGAGAGAATATAACGGTGGAAAAGCCACCGGAAGAGAAGGAGCTAGAAAATTACTGGAGGCCTTTGTTTGAAAATGAGGGACCATGCAATAAAGAGGCCAAGTGGATGTTAGATATAACTTGAAGTAATAAGAGCAAGCCATATATATAAGAAAAATTTAGATGAAATCAAAAACATAGCGAAGGAACTTGAAGGCAAGTTTCCACAAATACAAGAAAAATTTAAAGGAGATTAAAAAAGCGAAGGGACACTGAGGAAATATTCCAGCAGTTGCCAACAGAATCCAAATAAAAAAACAAGAACAGGGCGAAAGATAGATAAGGAAAGTTCGGTAGACTGGTTGAAAAGAGGATCGCTTCACTATTATTATGAGAGGATGATAATCGATGTACAAGATCAAGGCTTAATGACCAATGCTTTTAAGAAGATGAGTGGTTTCAGCAACGACAAGTGAAGGTTCTGCCACACAGAAGTGAAGAATGTGATCCACCTGACACCCAGTTGTCAGGTTTTCCTGGTGGATGGCTACTATACAATGCAACACAATGGAGTGTGAACATATCTTCACTGGACCAAGTTGAATATCCAGTGTAGCAGCAAGTCCTGGGAGCATATACTAGAAAAACAGTTGGAAATAAGTCATACACCATCCACTATGACTATGCAATCCCTACAGCTACATATCTAGAAAACAGAGCTATTAAACCTGACATAGTGATATGGGACAAAATGGAAAAAGTAGCAATCCTCGTTGAAGTCAGTGTCACTATGACTACATAAAACCATTTATGAAATACAATTGAATATAAGTGAGAAACATTTTCTTCAAGTTAGTGCAATGCAAATTATTCGGAAATGCAGACGAACAAATTCTAGCAGTAAATTTTCACGCTGGAATTCTTAAAAACTAATCTCAAAACTTTACAAAAATACATGTGTATCCTCAGGTCAGACTATATTCACAGCACATTATCACTAAAATTTTTAAGGTTATAAGTTTGACATGACTCTATTATTTGCACAGATATCAATCTTGGAGAAAGTGTCCAAACATTGGAAGATCAATGTGCCTTTTTAAAAAATAAAATTGATCAGCAAATCTTTAAGAACCATGGATGATTTTTCACTTGTACTCTCCCCCACCCAAAGAAATTTTTTTTTTTCCACACACCCCCTGTAAAAATGTTTTTTACCATCCCCATCCCAAAAAAAATATTACTCTCCCCCACCAAAAGAAATATTTTTAGTTCAAGAAACACCCCCCAAAACAATGTTTTTGGACTCTCCCCCCCCCCACCTCCAAAAATAATGTTTACTCTCCCTCACCAAATAAAATATTTTTAGTAAGCCCCCCTCCCCCCAAATTAAATTTTTTACTCCCCCCCATTTTCTTACTGCCAACACCCCCCCCCAAAAAAAGAAATTTGTTTACTCCCAACCCCCACGTCCCAAAAATAAATTTTTTACTCCCCCCCCCCATCCCCCAAAAATAATGGTTTTCCTCACCCAAAGAAATATTTTTAGTTAAAAAAAAATTGATCAGCAAAGTTGGATTGAAGTCTATGTATTTACCCTCGACCTTGCTGTGAAACGCACATAAGAAAATGTTTTAAGTTTAGAAAAAATAATATTAAGGAAAAAATGAAAAGAAAATGATGGGGCATTGCTGTAAGGAATAACAATTTTTATTCATAATTTTTTTTATGGAAATCCCTCCGGACAAGGCATGAAACCACTTGATGTAAGAAGCCGAAAAAAATACTACTTCAACGGAAAAAAAACTTGCCAACGATAAGTGTTAGATGGATATATTCCAACACAGAAAACGGCAATCCTTCTTCCTTTGTCAGAAACATCGCTCATGGAATGTGAGGACTAAAGGACAAAATAAGAGCAGCGAAATGACTATAAATGACTTAAGACTCAAATGAAGGAAATGACCCTTAGGGTTGATGTGCCATTAAGCAATATCTTACCTTTCTTCACTGTCCAAACTTCCGACAACCTACACCCAACGGTGTAGGTCACATAAATAAATGTTGTTGTTCATAAAAGGGCTTGGCTTTTCTATCGTTTGATGACCCTTTTGCTACAAAATATTATACAAGTTGACGACTAAAGGACAAAGGTCAGCGAAAGTTACGAAGCTGCCGAAAGTAAACCCAAGGTCCACTTTCTACTCTCCTTTCAGTTAAACTTAGTAATTAATTGAGTTTTTTTTACATGTTTTAATAAAATATGTGTAAAATAGAACAAAACAAAATAGAATAGAATAGTAGTAACCATGGTGTTTAATAAATTTAATTAGCAAGAAAATAATCAAATTTCTTTTTTTGTTTAAGGTCATATAAAATGTAATCAAATTAAAAGTGATCTGTAATTTAATTTTTATTTTTTTTCTCTTTAAATATTTATTATAAACAGAATAAGGTTGCCCTTTTACAATTATTATACAAATCCGGCCTTCTTCAGGTGTATCTCTTTGAACTTGGGAATATTTATTTCGACCTACTGAACACTTCTCCCAGTCATGGCTGACGGAACGAGAGCATGCTACCCCCATGGATTAAATAAAGGGTTCCGTTCGAAATTCAGTCCAGATTCCCGAGTTCGACAGAAATATTCCAGAGTTCGAAGAGATACACCTGAAGAAAGCCGGAGGTTTCAGCAGCCGAAACGTTGTGATGATAACATTCAAGATGAGAACAGTAGCCCGAAAAATACCAAAACTATACATAGTAATAATGGTGTTTAATGAATTTAGTTTGATAGAAAATGATAAAATGTCGTTTTTTATTAAAAGGTAATAGATATCAAATGTAGTAATAAAATTAAATTGTATTTTTTTTTACTCCTATTTTATCATTATGGATAATATATCATTTATCCTGTTCCTTTGATTCATCATCAAAGTGTTTTTGTTATTCTTTGCTGTTTTGCAACAAAACGCAATATAGAACTGTATTCAACCCTGAATAAACTAGTAGACATTTATGAAGGTGAGAATTCCGAGGCAGGAGCAATGCATTGTTGACAACCGGAAGGTGGAATAAGAATGAACAAAAATAAATGACAAGAGACGGTAAATCTCAGATCAATTCATTTATATTTTAAACTTTGAATATAGAGACAGTAAATTGTAAAATTGGTGGGTTTACTGTTAAATATTTAAAGGTCTGTAATGGTAGAGACTTTAATCATTTCGAGAGTAACAACCTCTCTTTTTCGAAAAGAAAAAAAAAGTTGGACTGGCTGTGTCAGTTGAGGAGAGCCAAGTGGACGCTGCTATTCAAAAAAATAAAAACATGAGATTCGCAGAAAGAAAGACAAGTCCTGCATAAAATGCAATAGTTAAGATATGTAATAGATTACTAAGATTAATAAATTTAGTTAATCTTAAATAATAATATTTGGATTTAATGTATTTTTTTTGTTTGTTTATTATTATTTTTTGTTTTTTAATTTATTATTTACTTTTTCTTTATTATTATTATTAGAAGTAAAGACTAAGATCCAGTTGGGCTAAAATTCTTCACCAGCCCCCTGATACAGGTGCAACAACCCTAACCCCCCTGATACAGGTGCAACAACCCTAACCCTCCTGATGTAGGTGCAACAAAATTATATTTGTTTTCAAATCTCTTAAGAAAATTTGGGATGCACATCAGATGCACTTAAAACGCACGCTACGCAATCCTGAGTAATTTTTATTTACCGGACATCAATCTTATAATCAGTCAATTTGCGGGTAAAGGTACATCTGTTTTATGTACAAATAACCATGAACTTTTTGACTGCGATCTAAGTGTAGTATTTGTTATTATACTACATTTCATCTGTTTGGATTTGCTTGGGTCGAGTTATATTCTTGTGCAATTTCTGATCTAAAAAAAAACTATTATTACAATTTGAGAATAAAAGTGAAATTTTAATTATTAAAGTATATAAAATATACTTTTTTATTACAATTTTTTTATACTTTGAGACGATTTGTTTTTCGTTTTGGTTCGTGCAATTTTTTATGTCTGCTTATTTTTAGGGTGATTATTCGGACTAGGGTGTTCTATTGTTTCATAGAAATGGGAGATAACTGGATAAAAAAAAGACATGAGTGATTAATTTAAAAGCACACAACTTTTGATTGGTTGGAGTCTTCAATTAACACGTGTCTGCAAGACTTGCTGTGTCTCTAATGAGTGACAAATAATGAATATCCAAACGACACAAAGAAAGAAAGGGAATTGAAATTCACACCATTTGCTTTCTAGCGTTCGTTCGGATCGTAATTTTGGTTCGCCACCAATCTTATGATCGGTCAATTTTAGGGTAACGGTTCTTGTGTTTTATGAACAAATAATCATTGGCCTCTTGGCTGCGATCAGAGTGTAATATCTGTTTTAATATTACATTGCATCTGTTCTGTTCTCGGTTGCTGAAGAAGGGATCCTACTAGACTGAGGAAATGTTTATTATTCTCCAAACTCAGAGTGCCCCTATTTGGGGATCTGGATTTTTCACACATCAATAACCAAACTTGCATCTATCTCTGCCTTCGGGAGGCTATCTTATTTCATGGCGATTATTCGGACTAGGGTTTTCCATTATTTCGTAGAAATGGGAGGTAACTGAATTTTAAAACACAATTGTTTTTGTTCGTGAGTTCAACTTTTATCGGTTATTCTCCATGGTTACACCTAGATCCAATAAGGATGTCATAAAAAATAGCATGAAACCTTTATGTTGTACTTACTTGTGAGGGAAAATAAAATATTTTTAAAAATTATGTTAAATAAATTCAAGTTTTAACCGTACGAAGAATATCACCGCCATTATGGCCATATTTATGAAAGTCAAGGAAGATAATTCAAACTTTTGCGAGAGAAATCAATAAATAGAGATTTGAAACACGATAATGTAGCGTTGCTGCTTTGCCGGTTGTTATTGGGTTTCTGTTAGTGTCCGGTGGTCAAGAAGTGGGTGGTCAATTTACGTTAGATTTATATAGGAAAGATAATCCCTCCTCTAAAATCTAAAATAATTTTTTTTAAATAAATTGGGTTTCTGTTAGTGTCCGGTGGTCAATTTCCGTTAGATTTATATAGGAAAGATAATCCCTCCTCTAAAATCTAAAATAATTTTTTTTAAATAAATTGGGTTTCTGTTAGTGTCCGGTGGTCAATTTACGTTAGATTTATATAGGAAAGATAATCCCTCCTCTAAAATCTAAAATAATTTTTTTAAAATAAATTGGGTTTCTGTTAGTGTCCGGTGGTCAATTTACGTTAGATTTATAGGAAAGATAATCCCTCCTCTAAAATCTAAAATAATTTTTTAAAAATAAATTGGGTTTCTGTTAGTGTCGGGTGGTCAATTTACGTTAGATTTATAGGAAAGATAATCCCTCCTCTAAAATCTAAAATAATTTTTTTTAAATAAATTGGGTTTCTGTTAGTGTCCGGTGGTCAATTTACGTTAGATTTATATAGGAAAGATAATCCCTCCTCTAAAATCTAAAATAATTTGTTTTAAATAAATTGGGTTTCTGTTAGTGACCGGTGGTCAATTTACGTTAGATTTATATAGGAAAGATAATCCCTGCTCTAAAATCTAAAATAATTTTTTAAAAATAAATTGGGTTTCTGTTAGTGTCCGGTGGTCAATTTACGTTAGATTTATATAGGAAAGATAATCCCTCCTCTAAAATCTAAAATAATTTTTTTTAAATAAATTGGGTTTCTGTTAGTGTCCGGTGGTCAATTTACGTTAGATTTATATAGGAAAGATAATCCCTCCTCTAAAATCTAAAATAATTTTTTTAAAATAAATTGGGTTTCTGTTTTGCCGGTTGTTATTGGGTTTCTGTTAGTGTCCGGTGGTCAATTTACGTTAGATTTATAGGAAAGATATCCCTCCTCCTATAAAATAATTTTTTAAAAATTAATTTTTTCATGGAATATGATTCACTATGGTTCCAAAAGTCCTCGGCTAAAAAAACTTTCCCAAAATATTAAATTTTGAAAGTGCTATGAGTTTTTACCCCCTAAACTAAAGGTTCGCCCAAATACGTACAAAATAAAGGTTTCTTGCTATTTTTTTTATCACATCCACATTCAATCTTGGTGTTTGCATGGAGAATTCCATTAAAAAAAAACATTGCACAAACACTTATTTTATTATTTGTTAATTAATTGCTATTTGAACAAAAAAAAATGAGAAAGAAAGTTCACAGTAAGTTTGAATTTTTTTACTCAAAATGGCTGCCGATTGTGACGTCATTAGGTTGTCTGCTATTAACAGCCGGTACCCAAAAATTTTGTCCCCCTAATTTACAGAAAACAACTTACTATTAGAAAATCTTTCTTTTTTCAATTTCCTTGTGAAAATAAAAGCAGTGTTTTTTTATGAATAGATCAAAACTATAACCAATATTAATTTACAATTAAACAAACAATAAAAAATTTTCTTTGAAATTGTTGAAAAATAAAGATGTAAAAATTACAATTTACCAAACTTTCTTCTTTCACTTTAACAATTTTTTAAAGTATTTTTTATTTAATTATGAATAAAAATAAAAGTTTTTTTAAAAATAAAATCTTGGTTATTATAAACATTTTCTTTTGTTTTTTTTCAGATTATAAATTCATGATTTACTTTTTTATACCTTTTAGTAATGCCGTATCCGGTATATTACCGAAGAAATTGTTTTTTATACAACGACGCAAAAAAAATTCTTGCAAATGATTCGAAAATTTACTGTGGTTTGTGCCCCTCATTGCACAAAGTTTGTGCTTACACAAACTCCAAGTTCCTTTTATGGGTGATTTCCATGGAGAATATTTAAAACCCATTAAAAAAAACACTGCACAAACACTTATTTTATCATTTGTTAATTAATTACTATTTGAACAAAAAAAAAATTGAAAAAGAAAGTTCACAGTAAGTTTGAATTTTTTTACTCAAAATGGCTGCCTATTGTGACGTCATTAGGTTGTCTGCTATTAACAGACGGAACCCAAAAGATTTGTCCCCCTGATTTACAGAAAACAACTTACTATTCGAAAATCTTTCTTTTTCCAATTGTATTATGATTGGGACAGAGAAAGAATTCCTGTTGAAAAACTATGCAGTATCTGGATTTAAAGAAATTGAAATTAAGAACAGAATTATGGATGATTATAAAGTGTAGCTTTGTTTTATGCAGAAAAACATGCAAAGTGCTTAGTGCAAATTGGCATCACTATTTGAGTGGCATGCAAAGCATAGAACTATATCAAGGCACCATTCAGACAGCAAAATTTAAAAAAGAAACAATTATCAAGATGTCAGTGCTATTTATTCTCCGATTTGAATTGTCTTCTCTTAACAATATTAAACCAATTTTGTATGCGACGTTATCTCTTTTTTAGACTCGAGACGTTTGACTTGTTAAAACTTTTTCAGCTAGTTTTCCTTTTTTCTGATTCATCATTTTCTTTTTCTTCGCCTTGACAAAATAAATTCCCGAGATCTACATTTTCAATCCTAACCCTACATTTTTAACCCAAATCCAGTGAATTGAAGCAATAATAAATTACTTCAATGCAACATTAATATAAAATGTTATTTCCATATTTCGTCTTTCCCTCTCACAACCACCCTTTCTTCATTTCATTCTTTCTCTCCCACTACCACCTTTTCTTCCTTTCTTTCCCTCCCACTACCACCTTTTCTTCCTTTCTTTCCCTCCCACTACCACCTTTTCTTCCAACCACCCTTCACTTCCTTCTACTTTCCCTCCCACTACCACCTGTTCTTCCTCTCCCATCCTTTTTTTCTTTCTCCCCAACAGCCACTCTTTCTTCATATCATTTTTTCTCTCCCCTACTACCACCTTTTCTTCATTTCCTTCCCTCCCACCATTTTTTTTCTTTCCCTCCCAAAACCATTCTTTCTTCCTTTCTTCTTTCCCTCTCACCTCATAAACTTCACTTGTCTCTTCAATTGTCTTGTTCTCTTCAGCAAATCATCTTTCTCTTACAATATTCTCATGTGTGTAATACACATGCAGTGTTTCAATTGAAAATAATGGTCCAACACACAAGTGTATAACCATGCTGACCACTCGTCCACTCCTCAGTTTCTTTCCATGTCATACATAAGACATTTGTATTTTGTAATCGTTTACATTTCTGCTCTTTTTCATCCAGAATCATTAGGGACAATGACTTCAACTAGGGTTGCTACTTTCTCCCTTTTGTCCCATATTACGATGTCAGATTTAACAGCTCCGTTTTCCATACATGTAGCTGTAGGGAATGCATAGTCATAGTTGATGGTGTATAAATTATTTCCAACTGTTCTTTCTGGTATATACTCCCAGGACTTGCTGCTACGCAGAATATTCAACTTTTTACACAGTCCAGTGAATATATTTACACATTCCATTGTGTTGCATTGTATAATAGCCATCCCTAGGCGTTTAAACTGTATGCGTTAGCATATGCTTTTTCAAACTGGAACTCTGTGAAAATGCATTTCCACAAACTTTACAACTATATGGTTTCTCACTTAATGTTTAATTTTACTTCAGTCGAAGGGCTCACAAATCAAGGGGCCCCTTCCTGGGGCTAACACTTGATCTCTATATGAGATACATAGATACCCAAATATTCTATTAAAATTCTCCTCTATTTCTCAAGCATTGAGTTAGTAAAAAAGTTCAGAATAATTTCTCTCTCCAACTGACCAGTCAAGTATGTCATAGTATATCTTTCTTTTGGTCTGTCGGTATTACCGGATTCCAGGACAAGAATTCATCTAGTCTGGTGGAGTATCCAGCTATGTGGTGTTACTTGAGGTAACATCACTAGGAGAAGATGCACTATTCCTCGTATTAGGGGATCTTATTTGTGCTGGGGATACTATGTAATTTGAATATTTGGTCAGGGTTTACTTGTAGGGGTAAGTATCCTCATGTCAGGTTGTCCTGACAAACCCTTGTACAGAGAGACCGAAGACACTCGAGGATAGTGTCTAGTAGGTAATTCAAACTCCCTTAATGTTTAATTTTACTTCAGTCGAAGTTCTTAGAAATCAAGGAGCCCTTCCTGGGGCTTCGAATGTGTCTTTTAAAACTGGAACTATCTGAAAATGCAGTTCCACAAACTGTACAAGAACATGACTTGTCACCTGTGTGTATTAGCATGTGACTTTTAGGAGCTCTATTTCTAGAAAATGTAGCTCCACAAATTTTACAGCCATATGGTTTCTCACCTGTGTGTATTAGCATGTGCCTTTTGAGACCGCTATTTCTAGAAAATGTAGCTCCACAAATTGTACAGCCATATGGTTTCTCACTTTTGTGTGTTAGCATGTGCCTTTTGAGACTGCTATTTTGAGTAAATGTAGCTTCACAAATTTTACATCTATATGGTTTCTCACCTGTGTGTATTAGCATGTGCCTTTTAAGATCGCTATTTTGAGAAAATGTAGCTCCACAAATTTTTCAGCCATATGGTTTCTTATGTGTGTATTAGCATGTGCCTTTTGAGATTGCTATTTTGAGAAAATGTAACTCCACAAATTGTACAGCCATATGGTTTCTCACCTGTGTGTATTAGCATGTGCCTTTTGAGATCGCTATTTTGAGAAAATGTAGCTCCACAAATTTTACATCTATATGGTTTCTCACTTTTGTGTGTTAGCATGTGCCTTTTGAGACTGCTATTTTGAGAAAATGTAACTCCACAAATTTTACATCTATATGGTTTCTCACCTGTGTGTATTAGCATGTGACTTTTGAGACCGCTATTTCTAGAAAATGTAGCTCCACAAATTGTACAGCCATATGGTTTCTCACTTGTGTGTATTAGCATGTGATTTTTGAGAATGCAATTTTTAGAAAATGTAGCTCCACAAATTTTACAGCCATATGGTTTCTCACCTGTGTGTATTCGCATGTGACTTTTGAGATTGCTATTTTGAGAAAATGTAGCTCCACAAATTTGACAACCATATGGTTTCTCACCTGTGTGTACTCTCATATGTTCTTTCAGATTCCCATTCTGTGTAAATGCAGTTCCACATACTTTGCAAATATATGGTTTCTCGCCTGTGTGTATCTGCATGTGCTTTTTGAGACTGCCATTTTGAGAAAATGTAGTTTCACAAATGTTACAGCAATATGGTTTCTCACCTGTGTGTATTCGCATGTGACATTTGAGAGCGCTATTGTGAGAAAATGCAGTTCCACAAATTGGACAACAATATGGTTTCTCACAATCTGTGTGTACTCTCATATGTCCTTTCAGATGCCCATTCTGTGTAAATGCAAGTCCACATATTTTGCAAATGTATGGTTTCTCGCCTGTGTGTATTCGCATGTGAATTTTCAAAGTAGTACTCACTGAAAGTTCCTTACCACAACCTTCACAAGTATATAATTTCTCACCTGTGTGTACTCGCATGTGACTTTGTAGGTTGCTACTCTGTGAATATACATTTCCACAAAATCTACAAGAATATGGTTTCTCACTGTTATTTTCTTTTGGTTTTTGCATAGAGTGGGTCATCCTGTTTGTATTATGTGCAATTATTTGGATTACAGATGCACTTGGTTCACTGGGTATATTCGCCAGATAGTTATTTGAAGTTCTTGTTTCTTAGTCTAGTGACCCATATGATGACTGGAGTGATTGTGTTTATTCGCATCACATGACTTTAGATTATTATACTCTTAGAATGCAGTATTAAGCAGCTCGACAAACATAACATGAATAATGTTTGTATTCACAGAATGAATTCAGAAAAATTAACAAAAATAGAATTTCCAACAAATGAGTATTTGCATGCCGTTTTTCAAAGAAATATTTAGTGTAAATTCAGTTCCGCAAATGTTTTTTAAGTTCGTTTTTTAGCCCAATGACTATTATGTTGACTGGAGTGATTGTGTGTATTTGAATCAGGTGACTTTTCAGATTTCTACACTCTGAAAATGCAGCTCGACAAACATTACAAGAATAATGTGTATTCACATGTAAATTCTGAATTTGGAATTCACTGAAATTTCAGAATAAGATTTCTCACAAATGAGTATTTGCAAGTGATTTTACAAAGGAGTATTTAGTGCAAATTCAGTTCCACTAATTTTACAAGTGTATATCATGTTCACTTAAAATAATGACCAACAAATTTTACAGCAGTATATTGTCACTTTTGTCTGAACTCTGATGTGTGTTGACAAAGAATATTGCAGAGTAAATACGGATTTTCATCTTACCAAGATGTCTTTCCAATATGCCTCTTAGGGTTAGGTTTACCAAGATAAATGTCTTTCGAATATGCCTCTTAGGGTTCGGGTTACCAAGATAAATGTCTTTCCAATATGCCTCTTAGGGTTAGGGTTACCAAAATAAATGTCTTTCCAATATGCCTCTTAGGGTTACCAAGATAAATGTATTTCCAATATGCCTCTTAGGGTTTCCAAGATAAATATCTTTCCAATCTGCCTCTTAGTTGCTTCTTTAACAGGAATTCTTTCGAAAATACTGATAGAAAATAAAAGTATTTATTGATCCAGAATTTTTGTTAAATCTTGGCTAGATCAAAAATCAGCCTTTTGTGTAACAGTTGAAATCTGTAAAGAAAAAAAAGATGTCATCAATGTATTACAACAAACTTTAGATTTTTATTCAATTTTTGATGGCAACTATATTGTTACTCTTGTGTGTGTTGACAAAGAATATTGAGAGATTATCGGATTGACATCCTCTATTTTATCAAGAAACGGCATAAACACTAACAGAAACCAACCCGAAATCACTTCAACAACAAAAGCTAAAACTGAAGGCATAAAAATCAACTCCCAGAGACAATCTAACAAAAAGGTACAAAAAAGTGGAAAGTGTTGATTAGGTGACGTGCTCTGTACTACATCCACCAAACCACTGTGAAAAGACTGTGGTACAAAATCTCCCTTTGGGTGAGGGACTAAAGGTTGTGCCATACGCGTCGGCTGACCACTAAACACACACACATACATAAAGGCTTACACTCCTTTCATTTTTCAACGTACACAACCACACACTGCTTACAAACACACAAACACATGCAAATACCTAAACAAATTATCAACTCTCACGCATACACATTCGTACAAAAAGCGCCACGCACATTCACACACTTCGACATACTAACGCCAAGCCTCATATGGCTACACACACATACAAACATGGTCGCACACGTGCTTACTACTATTCTCAGAACAGACTTCCAACGAACATTTCAAACGAACATTTTACCACCATGTAAGATTTTGTACACATATGAATCTATTGTGTTACTTTTGAACTACGTTTTATTCTTCCTTCGACTATATGTATGCTTTATCTTTCATTCAACTTTCATACATGTTTTATCCGTTCCCTCTGGGTTTTAAATCTCTTTACCAATTTAATGTTCCTTACAACATAATACAGATTACATTTTTTCTAAGTTAAGCATCTTCTTTTCAATATGCCTATTCATATATATATATATATATATATATATATATATATATATATATAGTCTCAGAAGTTTGTCAACCATTAAAACTATATTTAAAAAAAAAAAAAAACTTTTAGTCCCAAGTCTTTCAGTGGAAAATCACTCATGTAAGTCAACTATTTTTTACAGTTATTATATTAGTTTTTTTCTAACATTATTTTAAGGGATCATCAGTTGTTTATGATGAAAAACTGTTTCGGGAATTTAAAAACAAGACAGTATTAAATTTCATGGCTTCCCAGCAGAGTTGATCAGACCCCACTTCCCTTAAAAGACAAATACATAAACCTAAGTTTTGTTCCATATAAATGTTTTGCTAACTTATATTAGTTATTTAAAAAAAAATAAAAATAAAAAGTCTTCCTTACCTGTATTGTTCGTCTGTCTAATAAAATTTATCCGTTACTTACAAAAATGTTGCTAAAACTAAAATGACTTAAAAACTGCAAGCTCTGGTGAATGACTAACATTGTTATTTTCTATACATTAAAACGAGAGAGAGAGAGGAAATGTACATATATATATATATGAATATATATATGTATATGTACATATATATATATATGAATATATATATGTATATATATATATATATATATATATACAGGGTGTTTAAAAGTCTTGGGAACATTACAAATGCGTATATCTCATGAACTATTCCAGGTAGAAAAATGAAACTGGTGCAATTTTAAAGCTTGCTTAATCAAGTTTTTGGTCATACTTATGATTTTCGTGTTATCTTTCCAGGTGCAGTAATGGCGTTCTCTAAACAAGACAAGGCATTTTGCGTCCTCCAATTTGCAAAGACTGAATCGTGGACATGTGTTCAGCGTGCATTTCGCAGTAAATTTAAAAAAGAAGCCCCTGAAAGGAAATCCATTGTCAGATGACATGCTAAATTTGTGAAAGATGGGTGTTTGTGCCCAAGTAAGCGAACAGGTCGCCCTTCAACTTCAGAAGATGCAGTTGAGCATGTTCGGACAGCCTTTCAGCGGAGCCCCCGTAAATCAGTGAGAAGAGCCAGCAGGGAACTTCAGCTTGCTCCAGCAACTGTCTGGCGTGTCTT
>OY744549.1:58006405-58181405 GCA_963556195.1 Sepiola atlantica | reverse complement strand
AATCGTTTTTTTTAAAACCGTAACCGTTCGGTATTGTGTTTTTACTACAGTAAGCCACCATATACAAGGAAACACGGTTGAAAAGATTTTCCGATTTGAATAAAATTGAATATTACCAAAAATGTTATATTAGTAAGAGGACAGATTGAACAAATATATGATAAAAACATTTAATTGACTTGTAGGAAGAAATCTTTGTTTACAGTTTGTTTATCATTAACATTTTGAATTTTCAAATGAAAAAAAGAGAAATACGACAGACAACATGACATCGTATTTTTAGCATAAACTATTTTCAAATGAAAAAGAAAATATCAAACGTGTTCCGTATGATGTTGAAAATCGATTTGATTCAACTCAAAATTGTAAAATAATTATTTATGTTTGTTTCAGAGTTATCTAAAAAAATAAGTTATTAAAATGAAATTAAAAAAAAATACTTGTTGTAAAAGTAAATAAACGAAAAGTAGCAAGCGAGTATAAACATTTAAAAAGAAAAAAAGTAGTTGCCAATGCTAGTATCACTTTATTCTGATTTTTACAATTATTTTAAACATTAGGAATTTCATTGTTTACTTTTGAAAGGCCACTTCATACATAAATTGTCATTTCTAGAGAACTATCTCTCAACTATACCGTTTTCTCTCCCAAAAATGGGTTATTCAAAAAGTAGACTATGCAACGATTTATATTTTACTAAATTGTTAATATGGTATTTATTTAGAGTTGACAATTTATTCGAAAGTTTAATTATTAAACTTTAATCCAAGTCATGAATTCTATGACTAAAATTACCTTAAAGCTTAAAAAATGACTTTAGGTGAATTAATAATCTCTACTTTTTTTAACCATCCTTCCTTTTCCCTTGGCACGGTTTTCGGGTGTACTACTAGTCTTTTATGCATGTCTATAAAGTTTTATTACCTTATCTTAAAACCAAATATTAACCCCAACACGCACCAGTTGACAGAACTTCGAGCACACAAAATGACAGACATCCCAACAGTCAACACCGGCAATTCGAGAAGTATATGATGTGTTTATTTTTCGACTCTATCCGATGACACAGGCGAAAACATTCCAGCAGAAGTACAGCAAAGTAGTGAACCAAAAGGGGAAAAAGACTTTTGGGGTTTTCTCCGAAAGAAAGGTCAGGCAAGAACAAAAGAAATTGATACCAGCGGTAAAAAATATCTCGGATTAAAAACGAGGTAGATCGATTTTTGTATGGAAAAGCCATCGACCCATCAGCCTGTCCTTTTGTCTGGTGGAAGAAAAATGGGAGACTCTACCCGAATCTTTGTATTCTGGCAAGAGAACTTTTGAGTATTCCAGCTACCTCTGTAGCGAGTGAACGGATATTTAGTAAGGCTGGACTTGTCATTAGTGACCGGAGATGTAGGCTGAAACCTAACCATGCTGAGAAACTAGTTTTTCTCAATCACAACCTAAGAAAATGAGTAAAAACATTTTCACCTATTAAAAAATTAAAATGTTTATCTGTCAAATAATTTTGACAATATTTCATTTTCATCATCATTTTTGCTTAATTTTATTTGTAAAATTATTTTGTTTGTTTAAATAAATTTTCGTTTTTTAATTTCTTGCATTTCTGAGTTATATTTTAGCTTCTGATGGGTTAAAGAATTAGATAGAATGTATATTCAAACTCAGTTTTATTCTTCAGAAATCTTTCATGAATCTTTGGTCACTGTTTTAACGAGTTAACTGTTGAAAAGGTATCAGAACTTTGATTACAACAGTCAACACCTTAAAACTTATATGATTCATATCATGGAGAATGATTCAGTCACAAAATTATCGAAACAGTGGCATAATTCAACTAAACGTTGAATAATAACTAATCATCACACAAGAGAATGAATAGCTTCCATAGTAAAAAAATTTTTTTCAAAAAAACCGAAAAACCGAACCGTAAACCGAGGTTTTAAGGGGAAAAAAAACGAAACCGATACCGAAACCAAAATTTCAAAACCGCCCAACTCTAATGCGAGCACAACAGGGCTATGTATTTTACTGGTAGGAATTTTTCTTCAGCGCACCTCACACACTTCATCTACTCATGCATAGAGATTTATACTGTAGTGATGTGATAATGAAATGGTTTGGTTGATATGTAGTCATACCCTTAATGACAATAAAAGTGTAAAAATTTGGGAATTTCCTTGCTTTTGTACATTTAGCGTATATGAATTTTCATCTTAACCCTATTAAGGGCATATGATTTCAGTATACTGGCATTTTTCATGGAATGTCACTACTTTTGTAAAGGCTATGCCTCAAGACAATGGTAATTTTTAAGGTTTTTTGGAATTTTCTGGAAAACTAAGCTATATGGTAAACTGAAATTAAAATGCCATCAACTAGAACCTCTATCTCTGCCAAAAATCAGCTGAATCCATCAAATAGTTGATGAGATACAGGGTGGCACACACGTACGTACGCATAGAGATTTATACTGTAGTGATGTGAATATGAAATCACATATTATTATATAAAATTAAATTGTGTCTAAGAACGGTTTGATGAGTTACCTTCCCAGACCCCGTACTGTTCATTGACAAATGGTTATGTAGTCATACCCTTAATGACAATAAAAGTGTAAAAATTTGGGAATTTCCTTGCTTTTGTACATTTAGTGTATATGAATTTTCATCTTAACCCTATTAAGGGCATACTGGCATTTTTCATGGAATATATATATATAAGTTAGTTGAGATCAATAAAATTTTAGCATTTCTCGTAACTTTTACATGGTGATCTAGTGTGTGCAACCGTGTTCGATAATATATTTTAACGTAAGACCTCTTTATGAAATAGTGGGTGGTTCAAATCTCCTAAAACAGACCATACAAGTTTTAGGAGATTTGATAAGGAGGTCTTACCTCGAAATATATGGAACACGGTTACATACAAGTAACAAAAAAAATCCCTTCGCTTTTGTCTTTTTTCTCAACACTCAATCACGTTCTTGGATTGTGATAGCCTTCTATGACCCTCCTATAAACATATTACACAAAATGCTTTAAAGCAAACTACATCACCTTAAAGGATCGAGGAAAGTAGAAAGTGGACCTCGGGTTAAATTCTGGAAGCCTCATAACTCTCGCTTCCTTTATTTTGTCTTTTAGTCCTCACATTCCATGGATGATTTTCGGACAAAGGAGGGAGAATTGCTGTTTTCTGAGTCAGAATCTATCCATCTAACCCTTATCGTTGGCTAGTTTTTGACCTTGAAGTACTATTTTTTAGCTCCTTACATCAAGTGGCTTCATGCTTTGTCTGAAGCGATTTCCATAATATATATTATAGGGAGTATAGGGAGATGTGTGCTGAACATGACAGTTCGTTGGTACGGTAATGTTGAATGAATGGATGACGGGTTTGGGGTTAATAGATGTAGAATAGGTTCGTTAGCAGAGTCGGTTAGTAAAACATAGGAGAAAGTGATAAGAATGGATTTGAGAGAAATAGGGATTAAATAAAGATGTTCGGTTGGTTTTACTTCCTATTTACTATTTTATTGTTCTGTTTTCTATAGAGTGGCCTATCCCTGTTTCTTTGTTGTGTCAATATAATGGGTGACTTTATTTTAACATGTGGTTCCTTGTATTTCTATTTAAGGTTTTTAGTATATATATATATATATATATATATATATATATATGGAAAATGAAAAAAAGGAAAACCCAAAAATATTATTTATGTATTCATCAGTTGACCCATTTCTTTCTAAATAAAACTGTTTTTTAAGAACAAAAACAGTTTTATTTAGAAAGAAATGGGTCAACTGATGAATACATAAATAATATTTTTGGGTTTTCCTTTTTTTCATTTTCCATATATATATATATATATATATATATATATACTAAAAACCTTAAATAGAAATACAAGGAACCAAAATCCAGATCTTACCCCGTGTGACTTTTTCCTTTGGGGCTTTGTCAAGCAACAAGTCTATGTGCCGCCCCTTCCAAGAGATATTGACGAACTAAAGGCTCGAGTAACGGCAGTTGTGGGAACCATTGACGTCAAGATGCTGGAACGCGTTTGGCAGGAAATGGACTATCGACTAGATGTCTGCCGTGTGACGAATGGTGCTCATATTGAGCAACTTTGAAAATTCCCCACAAAACTTGAAACTTTAACCTTTCCAACGGTACACATTTCATTTTTCAACTCCTAATAGTTTTTGAGTTATTAAAAATCGTTATGTTCCCAAGACTTTTGAAACACCCTGTATATATATATATATATATATATATATATATATATATATATAATTATCAATGACAATATATGTATTAGCATATACTATAAGTGCCTTTTTTTATTTTGCAGTCTCTTCAAAAAATTCAGCTCGATGATTGTCAATTAGTAACAACAGCGCATATATAAGTCGGTTCATTTTATAACCATGTTTTTATTTTATTATTTTTATTTTTATTTTTCACATGTGCAGTGTTGCAGAGACGATATCGACATAAAAATGTTGATTGGCTCACGACAAATGAAACGGACCGTAAAAAATATATCTCACAGAAATGTTATGTTTTTTGAAAATGTGAAAAATAAAAATAATAAAATAAAAACATGGTTATTGGAATATAAAATGAACCTGACTTAATATATATATATATATATATATATATATATATATATATTAAGTTGGGTAATTTATCACACTGACAGTGAGATTAAAATGACAATTTCATAGTCAAAGTAGAAAAACACTACCTATCTAATATACTGACCCTAAACCCTAACCTTAAAGCTAAACCCTAACCCTGATATAAATATTGATGTTTTCAGATGCTCAAAACAATGATGAACCCGGAACAAATAATAGTGGAGAAAACGTCGACAATTTTCCCGATCCTTGCAGAGATGGAAATAGAAGTCAAGGTATCTAAAAAAAAATGTCTTCAATTTACGTTAATATGTCTCTTTTCATCCAAGTTCTGATCAGCCAACGAGTAAACTCGCTTCAAGTCTTTCTACACATTTCACATGAAAAAATAAATATCAAGATCTAAAATGGGAATTAGTTAGATTATGGAAATGTAAAGAAGTAAAGGTGATTCCCGTTGTAAATGGACCGCTTGGAACCATAACGAAAATCCGCCATAAATGGCTTAAACAGATTGACGAGACAATTTATTTTCCAATTCTGCAAAAAGAATTGCCTGTTATGAACAGTGAAACTGTTATGCCACAGCTTGAATATCTAAGGTCAAAGGAATTGACTTGATGTTCAACAAAAGAAAACTCAGACTAAAAACATCCAAAAGTTGAGACTACTATGAAATAATAATAATAATAATAATAATAATAATAATAATAATAATAACAAAAATAATAATAATAATAATAAATTATGGACAGAGGGTCGAGGAGGGAAAGCGCAAACCAGATCTTCACTGGAAGAGCGCGGACAGCTCTGGGACCTTGGGGAGGCTTGTTGCCACTCAGGCCCCAGAGGGGACCAATGGCCCTTATCAGTGGGAAATCGGTGGTAGGTGGCTGTTGCAGTACGGCAAGGTCATCAGCGGTGATGAACGAAAAGAGGTGGAGCATACTGGAAGTCTGAGGAGACTTGTTGTCACTCAGACTCCAGGGAATACCACAGGTTGTTGGCAGTGGGCGACCACTGACGATGACCAGTGTGATAACTCCTAGTGAGTAAATAATAACAAAAATAATAATCACATAATAATAACAATAATAATAATAATAATAATAATAACAACAAAAATAATAACAAAAATAATAATAATAATAACAAAAATAATAATAATAATAATAATAATAATCACTTAATAATCTTCCCCCCTAATAAATTACACTGGCCTCAGCTATCACCACACAAAAATGAACCAAGGAAATTACAAGAAGCACCATAAGCTCTCCCCCTTCTCTCCCCACCTCAACCCCCCCCAAAAATAAAAATTAATAAAGAAAATAAAGAAAAAATTAAATTAAAAAAATAAAGAATTAAAAAATTTAAAAATTAAAAATTTTTTTTTTACTGGTGCCGGTCTAGGCTGACACCAGACAAAATATTTGTAGATGGTCGAGGAGGATGAGAAGACCGAGGAGGGACAGCACACCAACAATAATAATAATGATAATGTTTTCGATTGCAATCAAAGTAGTTATCGTCGTTGTTTCGCCGGCTGAGACCCGTGAGAAGCTATTCGAAATTTACCTGACGTCTCTTTTCATCATAAAATATATATTAAGTTGGGTAATTTGTCACACTGACAGTGAGATTAAAAAGACAATTTCATAGTCAAAGTAGAAAAACACTACCTATCTAATATACTGACCCTAAACCCTAAACCCTAACCCTAACCCTAACCTATCTAATATACTGACCCTAAACCCTAAAGCTAAACCCTAAACCCTAACCCTAAACCCTAAACCCTAACCCTAAACCCTAACCCTAAACCCTAAACCCTAACCCTAAACCCTAAACCCAAACCCTAAACCCCAAACCCTAAACCCTAACCCTAAACCCTAACCCCTAAACCAAACCCTAAACCCTAAACCCTAACCCTAAACCCTAACCTAAACCCTAAACCTAAACCCTAACCCTAACCCTAAACCCTAACCCTAAACCCTAAACCCAAACCCTAAACCTTAAACCCTAACCCTAACCCAAACCCTAAACCCTAAACCCTAAACCTTGATATAAATATTGATGTTTTCAGATGCTCAAAACAATGATGAACCCGGAACAAATAATAGTGGAGAAAACACCGACAATTTTCCTGATCCTTGCAGAGATGGAAATGGCAGTCAAGGTATTTAAAAAAAATTTCTTCTAAGTTTTTGTTCAACTCGTAAACTCGCTTCAAGTCTTTCTACATATTTCACATGAAAAAAAGTCTCAACCAATGAGATTGAGACGGGGACAGTTGAATTGAATGTGTATCACACATGTCAATGCTATCCAAGTAATCGGATGGAATTACCATTTCCGCTTTGAGAGGTGGCAAGTCGTTGACTTTAGATGACTACTTGCGTCGAAATATTTTTGACTCGTAATTTGATCAGGTTCCCAATTGAACCGTTTTTCATAGCTCGAGATTTAACAAGTATTTCTGTTTACATACAGTTAGATGATCAGTTAATTAGTTTAGTAGCGAATCTTGTTACATTAGGACACACACTAACCCTAACTCCACTGCTTACATGTTTTCTTTAAATCGATTCAATGTCACATGTTTTCTTTTTAAATTCGATTCAATGCCACATGTTTTCTTCTTAAACTCGATTTAATACCAAATGTTTTCTTAAATTCGATTCAATGCCACATGTTTTTTCTTAAAATCGATTCAATGCCACATGTTTTCTTCTTAAAATCGATTCAATGCCACATGTTTTCTTCTTAAATTCGATTCAATGCCACATGTTTTTTCTTAAAATCGATTCAATGCCACATGTTTTCTTCTTAAAATCGATTCAATGCCACATGTTTTCTTCTTAAAATCGATTCAATGCCACATGTTTTCTTCTTAGATTAAATGCTACATGTTTTCTTCACCCACAAACAACAGGAGTACAGAAGTAGATGACAATATGAAAGCGACTGATCCATTGTGTTCTACAAAAGAAGTGACACCATGAATAATTATCCAGGGGAAAGGGGCGGGATAGAGAATTCGGAAAAAAGTATTTATTTTCAGTTGACGTAAGTTGATAGTAACTAGAGAACTGTACATATCGGATTTCCGGTAGAAAGGAGATATATTAGGGGACACTGACTGTAGAGTTGGAGCAGATCACGTTGAATGATCTTGACTGGTGAGAAAAGTAGTATGGCAGGGTTAGTCTTAGCTGAGATATGGGAATTTAACTCAGAGTGACACTTACGACAGGACCTTAACAATGCACACATACACACCCGTGTTCAACAAGTCAAAGTTATGCAATGTCTTTGTCTGTGTTGTTACTTACTTTGTATGCAGTCGGCAATCATTAATACTAGAATAATAAGATGAAGAAGAAGACAACCTCCTCCTCGTCATCATATTCGATTGTACGTCTATTTTACATGCTGGCATTTGTTGGATGGCTTTTAGTAATCGACTTCCAAACTAACCTATCTCTGGCCAGGACTTTATTTATCCATCTTTCTCTCAAGTCCTCATTTATCACTTCCTTGGTCTTCCCCTGTGTGCTGACCCTTCTACCTTAATTTGTCTACATCTACTAACCCAAGAACTCTCATCCATTCTTTCGACGCAGCAATACCATTAGAGTCTACTGAGCTAAAACTTGCAAGGTAATTTCATGTTTGTATGTACGTACACCCCTTTTTAGGCTGTTGTATTCTCTGAGTTTCAAGAGTTTCAAGAACAAATATTATAGTTGAGTGACGCATAGATTGAGCTATTTTTATAAATTGGTATTTATTTTATTTTTTGTATGGAAATCGCTCCAGACAAGGCATGAAGCCAATTGATGTAAAGAGCTAACAAGAACGAAATATGATTATCGCAAAGATAGGAAATGCCTATTGGCCTTAGTTTTGAAAAGACAACGATTACAGGTAGGCGGAAAACAATCAGCAGGAAGAGAGTTCCACAAGCCTGTAGTTCTTAGAAAGAAGCTACTGGAATAGGAAGCTGTATTACAATGAGGTATCAAAACAGCGAATTGATGGAGATCACTAGACCAATGAGTCAAATGAGCTGGAACCAAACAAGCAGGAAATAGATCACATAATTTTGAAGAACACATGCCAGAATAGAAAAGACTGAGACTAGCAACATCACGTCTGTGAGAGAGGGGGTGCAGAGAAGAAGAAAGGGTTGAGCCAATCAAATTACAGGTTTATATCAAATATGAACCAGTTTCCGTGAACTTTGCATTGGCAGCATTTGGGCATGTTACGTAAACAGCCGAGAGATGACGCGGCAAATGGTGGCAGATGATGACATCTTTGTTTACATTTTTTAACAAAAATTTTGTAAATATAATTTTGGTACTAATATGTAAACAGACATCTCGCTGCGCGGGTCCCAAGTTGGGTTGACCCCCCCCCCTTCCTTCTCCCCTTTTCTTTTCTCAGTAGCCCCTTACTTCTACAGTGGCGGCCTGCCTTGTTTGGGGTGAACTATGTTAAAAAAAATTAAAAAAATATCGAATATGAACCAGTTTTCGTGAACTTCACGTCGGCAGCAATTGTGTTCCTCAGATGAGAAGTTCTAGGAAGGAAACTTTGTTCATGGAAGTTCTGTTTGGTTTTAAGTACACAGAGGGAGAAATGAAATCTTTTGCAGTAGTTGTAGCTAGACGAGTTCTTTCTATGAATGTTTTACAGTCGAGCGCCTTTCATGGAAAAAACGATAGAGTAGAGAAAGACTAGCAACATCTCCTCTGACTCTTATAGTTGTAGCAGCAAAGTTTACTCTTTGGTGCCCAAAATCGTTTATGCATGCATCCGCCTAAATTAATTTAAAAAAAACAAAAAACGGTACTTATATCGAATATGAACCAGTTTCCGTCAACTTCGCGTCGGCAGCATTCGGGCATGTTACGTAAACACTCGAGAGATGCCGAGGCGAATGGTGGCAGACGATAACTTCGACACGTTGCTGTGTCGTATTTTTTCTTTTTTCAGTTTTATTTTCAAGAAAGATAGCAAATAACAAAATAACAAGCGAAATCAATGTTAATAAAAAAATTTTTTGTTTACATTTTTTAACAAAAATTTTGTAAATATATTTTGGTACTAATATCAAATATGAACCAGTTTTTGTGAACTTCACGTCGGCAGTATTTGAGCATGTTACATAAACACCCGAGAGAGGGCGAGCAATTAGCCAATCAGCAAACAACAATAAACAATAAAGATTGACTGAAAAAAAATAGAAAAAAATAGAAAAACTGTTTTGTTACAAAAATAAAAACAAATGATTTCGATATTTTTGTTCGTTTTTTTTATTTTGTTAATAACTATCTTTATTGAAAATAAAACTGAATAAAAATATGATGCAGCAACGTATCGAAGTTATCGGCTACCGAAGCGAAGTTCACGGAAACTAAAAAAAGGGATATTTAAATTAGTGTCACTGCACTTACATTCCTTCCCACGCAATCAATGCTGAATACATTTTTTGGGCCACTCGAAGACAAAGGTTAATTGTTCGTGTGACAATGGTGAAACAAAGACCCTGAGAGGATTACAGACGATGGCTGAGTTTGGGCAGAATTTGATTATTTAAGAGGATGACTCAGCAAAAATTTCTTTACAGTGGACTTGAAAACGACCATGTTGTAGTCATCTGAGAAGCAGCCCTGTGGTATTTCGTTCCACAGACTGGCAGTTCTTGGAAGAAACTAAGCTTATAGAAATTTCGCCAGGGAAAAAAACAAAATTTTCCATTCTTCTTCTGTGTACCTAACATCAAATAATTTTATGAATAATTCTTTACATCTGTATTAATATATTTTCTTCATTTACAGATCTAATGCCAAGCCCCGTAGAACAGAGCATATTTTCCTGTAACCTGTGTGGATCGTCCTTTTCAATTAAGTCCATGCTAAGTCATCACATATGTATGCACACTCGAAAGAAACCATTTGCTTGTGAAATTTGTAGATCTTCTTTCACTCAAAAATCGACTTTGAATAGACACATGCATATACACACTGGGGTGAAACCATTTTCCTGTGAGATTTGCAGATCTTTTTTCACTCAGAAATCAAGTTTGAAAACTCACATGCATATACACACTGGGGTGAAACCGTTTTCGTGTAAAATATGCGGATCTTTATTTTCTAAAACATCAAACTTGAAAAGCCATATGCAGATACACACTGGAGAGAAACCATTTTCCTGTGAAATATGTGGATTTTCTTTTTCTCAGAAATCACATTTGAAAAGGCACATGCATATACACACTGGGGAGAAACCATATTCCTGTGACGTTTGCGGATCTTCTTTTTCGGTTAACTCAACTTTAAAGACACACATGCAAATACACACGGGAAATAAACCATTTTCCTGTGAAATATGCGGGTCTTCATTTTCTAAGCCATCAACTTTGAAAAGACATACATATATACACACTGGGGAAAAACCATTTTCCTGTGAAATATGTGGATCTTCATTTTCTAACCCATCTACTTTGAAAAGCCATATGTACATACACACTCTGCAGAAACCTTTTTCCTGTGAAATCTGTGTATCTTCATATTCCAAACAATCACTTTTGAGAGACCACATGCGTACACACACTGGGGAGAAACCATTTTCCTGTAAAATCTGCAGATGTTCCTTTTCTCGGAAATCAACTTTGAAAATGCACATGCATATACACACTGGAAAGAAACCATTTTCTTGTGACATATGCAATTCTTCATTTACTCGTCAAGCACATTTGAAAAGACACCTGCATATACACACTGGGGAGAAACCGTTTTCCTGTAATATATGTGGATCTTCATTTTCTGATAGATCAACCGTGAAAACGCACATGCATATACACACTGGAAAGAAACCATTTTCCTGTGAAACATGTGGATCTTCATTTTCTAAGCCATCAACTTTGAAAATACACGTGCGTATACACACTGGGGAGATACATAAAATAAAAGACATAAAAAGACAAGGCCATCAAACCAGACATTGTCATCTGGAACAAACCAGATAAAACTGCTCTCATCATTGATGTAACCGTCCCAAATGACTACGGTCTCAATAGAGCCGAACGGGAAAAAATAACAAAATACCAAGATCTCAAAAATGATCTAAAAATAACATGGTCCCTCGATGAAATAAACATCATACCGGTTGTAGTGGGGGCAACTGGTCTGGTGAAAAAAAATCTAAGTAAATACTTAGAAACAATCCCCGGAAAACCAAATTGTAGGGAAGTACAGATAGCAGCCCTAAAAGGAACCACATCTATCCTTAAGAGAGCCCTCGGATATAAATTTTACTCATAGGGAAATCAAGTGTTAGCCTCAAGAGTAGGCCCCTTGATCTCTTTAGATAAACTAAATTAAAATGAAAAAAAAAAAAGGGAGAAACCATATTCATGTGAAATATGTGAATCTTCATTTTCCTTAAAATCAACTTTGAAAACACACATGAATATACACACAGGGTAAAAAATCTAAGTAAATACTTAGAAACAATCCCCAGAAAACCAAATTGTAGGGAAGTACAGATAGCAGCCCTAAAAGGAACAACATCTATCCTTAAGAGAGCCCTCGGATATAAATTTTACTCATAGGGAAATCAAGTGTTAGCCTCAAGAGTAGGCCCCTCGATCTCTTTAGATAAACTAAATTAAAATGAAAAAAGGTAGAGAATTCAAATGCCTACTAGACACTCTCCTCGGGTGGCTTTCGGTCTCTTTTTACAAGTGTTTGTCAGGATACCCTGACATGAGGATACTTTGCCCTACAAGTAAACCCTGACCAAATATTCAAAGTAACATAGTATTCAAAGCTGAAATCAGATACCCTGGGCAAATATTATCCCCTCGACATGGCTGCACACTGACTCGTACGACGAATGGTGCACTTTCTCCTGGTGGTGATATCTCAAGTAACAGCACTAAGATGGATATTCCACCAGACCAGATGAATTTTTGTGCTGGAATCTTGCAAGATTAAGAAAAGGCTACAATAAAGATAAACTATAACCGGTTAGGGTCAATTAAATGAACACTTGGATAGGCAAATGGAGCTAGTGTCAGAGAGATGTAATGTTAATCTTCAGGAAAGTATTGTGGTTGTGAAGCCGATGTAAGAATTAGTTTTATTGTTATTGTTGGAGATACATTCTCCCGTGGGGCATTGAAACTGATATATTGGTTCTTCCTCATGTATTTTAGGTCTGAGAAGTGTTATTTTTAATTACATGGTTTTATGTTTTCATTTTTTTATAATAAATGATAAATCTTATTTTATTAGCATAGTTGATGGGGGATATGTAGCGATGTATTATATTTTTAAGAGCTTTTTCATCCAATTTAAAGTTCGGATGCATTTGGTTACAGTAGAATAGATTTATGTAGTAGGAATTATTGAGCTGATTATCATAAGTATTGTTTTAGTTTCTAATCATTAATTTTATTTGTTTGTCTACAATATAATTAACCCAGGGCTTAAAGTTAGGGTTAGTCAAGATTCCCTTCCTTTAACATTAATTATCCACTGATTAAATTACTTAAACAACAAATAAAAACAAATAAAAGAGTAAAGCATTTATTTTATATGCGCATTGATTTTTGCCGCTTTCCTGAATAAATCGATATTGGCGCCCCCAAGTGGATTCCCACGCACACACACACGTTTTCAAAGTGATAGAAATGCCATTGTTTAGTGAGACGTGATTGAATCTTTATGCAGAACGATATATATGTATCTCAAATAGATATGGTCACAGACTTAAGATCATTGTTCTAGAAGCAAATGACCAGCTGACAAACATCAATCACTCTACACTACATGAAAGGAAAAATACAGGTATGTATCTCAAATAAATAAAGTGTCAGCTTCAGGACGGGGCTCCTAGATTTCTGAAAGCTAACTGAATTAAAATGAAAAGAAGAAAAATTTTTTTTTAAAAGAACCAAGTTTTTTCTGTGATATATTCAGATCTTAATTTTCACAGCAATCTGCATATGTGTCAATTATATTTCTGAAAGTACATTAACATCTGAACAAAGATTGTACAATACTACCGTGGAGGTTTGCTTGAATAAAATGGCTTTAATTAATTGTATGAATAATTTTTATTAATATCACCTTATGTGAAAATATTGTAAATACATATGTAAATTTGATAATAGCAGTTATAAGTGTATATTTGTAAATATGAATTTAATTGTAGTTTAAAAGGAATGAATTATGTAAATTGCAAAACCCGTCTAGTGTCTGAGCGATTTTTTGTAACAGTATATAAGGAAGGTGAAAAAAGTATTAGTTTAAGTAAGATTCTTGACACTTTGTCTGTTCGAATCGCAGTCTCGTCTTGAAATTTCTTTCTACTTTGTTTAATGTTATTTAATCTAAAGTAATTAATAGTTTCCCAACGTAATTCTAAGGTATACAAATATTATAAACGCCCCCCCCCCTCTCTTACGTTTACAAAAATTCTCGCCGACGAACAGACAAACAGACAGAACTTGTGGACTGCTGGAAGAGAGAAAAATCTGTCAATTGATTACAGGAAGACATTTAAACGCATCCTTCACTCATGGATACTTTACTGGTTGGAGCTGTATTTTTTTTTTAAACGTAGTTCACCTCAAACTGTAGATGTAATAGGCTACTGAGAAAAAGGGTGAGAATTTTTTTTTTGGGGGGGGGAGGGTCAACCTAAATTGGGAGTTGCGCAGCGAGATGTCTGTTTACATTAGTTTTAAATTTCTGCATGTCAGTACCGTCAGGAAAACAGGGAGCATGGAGGGAGTTCCAGAGTCCAGCAGCACGAGGTAAGAAGCCTTTGGAGTAGAAAGCTCTTCGGCATCTGGGGACCACCACAGTGAATGGATGGGATTTGGCTGATTGTCGGGTTGGTCTAGTGAATTTACGTCGTGGGGGCACCAGAGCAGCAATTTCATTGGAGCACATTCCATTGAAGTACTTGTAAAACAGGCACAAGGATGCAACATTGCGGCGATGGGACAGGGGCTGGAGCTTGGTGGATAGTGAGGGAGCTATTAAGTTGGCGGAACAGCGTGTTTACAGATGTTATTAAAATTATTACTATTTTATTTTATTTTTTTACTTATGTACCGGTCCATTTAGCATAATTGTAAAAATGTTTGCTAATAGGCCGGGAGACCCAGGTTCAATCCTCGGTAGAGTCATACCAAAGACTTACAAAAAAATGGTACTTGATGTCCCCTTGGATGCAACATTACGGTGACCTTGTCTAAGAGAGAGAGAGAGACTAGTGGATGATACCCCAGCCCAAATGTGGCAACAATACTCCATGCATGAGCGGATGGTGGCTTTATAGAGATACAGGATAATGTCAGGTGTGAGAAGTTTTCTAGCACGGTAGAGGGAGCCCACCTTCTTTGCAGCAGCCTTGGCAATGTCTTCATATGGCCACAGACTTAAGATCATTGTTCTAGAAGCAAATGAGCAAGATGACAAACATCGAATCACTCTGAAAGGAAAAATACAGGTTAGGGTTAAAGTTAGGGTTAGTCAAGATTCCCTTCATTTAACATTAAGTAATTTAATCAGTGGATAATTAAACAACAAATTTAAAAAATAAAAGAGTAAAGCATTTATTTTATATGCACATTCATTGAAAGGAAATTAATTTAATTGTGGGATGTTTAGTTTTTATGTAGAGAGCTTCAAAGTTTTTTAATCTTTTGGTGTTGGTATCGTGGTGTATTATTTTAGTATTGTTAACTAGTATGTGTCTATATTAAGAAGGGGTCAGTCATGTTTTTTTAGGTGTAGGCAAATGGAGCTAGTGTCAAAGAGATGTAATGTTAATCTTCGGGAAAGTGTTGTGGTTGTGAAGCAGATGTAAGAATTAGTTTTATTGTTATTGTTTTTCGCGCCAAAATTTTTTTTTTTTCGCGCCAAAAAAAAATGAAAAAAAATATTGGGGGGGGGGGGAACTTCCCCCCCCCCTTTCCTCCGGACCCCCCCCCCCCTGAAAAAATCAAGAGCGAACGCAGACCCAATCGTATTCTGGAAGAACAGATCGAGCGCGGACGTAGACCCCATCGTATTCTGGAAGAACAGATCGAGCGCGGACGCAGACCCCAAAGCATAAAAAGAACCATTTACTATACGATCATTTATTGCTAAATGAGAGATGTGAAAAAAAAGCGATTTGTTCAAGTATTAGAATTAAGAAACAATTTTCAACTGTGTTCCTTTAGCTCAGATGGTAGCGTGTTTGGTTGTTGACGCCGAAAATTATTTATTGTTTATTTAGTCTTTAATATGTGGCCCAATATATTTGTTTATGTTTCCGACTTTGAAATTAATTAAATAGTAATTATCTCCCCTTCTGTTTACAAAAATTCCCCAGGACAGACAGACAGACATCGTGGGGCATTGAAACTGATATATTGGTTCTTCCTCATGTATTTTAGGTCTGAGAAGGGTTATTTTTAATTACATGGTTTTATGTTTTCATTTTTTTATAATAAATGATAAATCTTATTTTATCATCAGAGTTGGTGGGGGATATGTAGCGATGTATTATATTTTTAAGAGCTTTTTCATCCAATTTAAAGTTCGGATGCATTTGGTTACAGTAGAATAGATTTATGTAGTGGGAATTATTGAGCTGATTATCATAAGTATTGTTTTAGTTTCTAATCATTAATTTTATTTGTTTGTCTACAATATAATTAACCCAGGGGTTAAAGTTAGGGTTAGTCAAGATTCCCTTCCTTTAACATTAATTATCCACTGATTAAATTACTTAAACAACAAATAAAAAAAATAATAGAGTAAAGCATTTATTTTATATGCGCATTGATTTTTGCCGCTTTCCTGAATAAATCGATATTGGCGCCCCCAAGTGGATTCCCACGCACACACACACGTTTTCAAATTGATAGAAATGCCATTGTTTAGTGAGACGTGATTGAATCTTTATGCAGAACGATATATATGTATCTCAAATAGATATGGTCACATACTTAAGATCATTGTTCTAGTAGCAAATGACCAGCTGACAAACATCAATCACTCTACACTACATGAAAGGAAAAATACAGGTATGTATCTCAAATAAATAAAGTGTCAGCTTCAGGACGGGTCTCCTTGATTTCTGAAAGCTAACTGAACTAAAATGAAAAAAAGAAAAAAATTTTTTACAAGAACCAAGCTTTTTCTGTGATATATTCAGATCTTAATTTTCACAGCAATCTGCATATGTGTCAATTATATTTCTGAAAGTACATTAACATCAGAACAAAGATTGTACAATACTATCGCGGAGGTTTGCTTGAATAAAATGTCATTAATTAATTGTATGAATAATTTTTTTTAATATCACCATTATGTGAAAATATTGTAAATACATATGTAAATTTGATAATAGCAGTTATAAGTGTATATTTGTAAATATGAATTTAATAGAAGTTTCAAAGAAATGTATTATGTAAATTGTAAAACGCGTCTGGTGTCTGAGCGACTTTTTGTAACAGTATATAAGGAAGTTGAATCAGTTTGGCGATGATGAACATAATTCAAATTTTTTTTATATAGAAGTCGCTCCAGACAAGGCATGAAGCCACTTGAGCTTATCATAAAATCCCCTGGACTCCAAACAGGCTTGCCAAAAAGTAAGGCCTTCAAGAGAATAGAGAAACTGACAAAAACAAATAAAAAAATAAAAGAGTAAAGCATTTATTTTATATGCGCATTGATTTTTGCCGCTAAATAAATCGATATTGGCGCCCCAAGTGGATTCCCACGCACACACACACGTTTTCAAATTGATAGAAATGCCATTGTTTGGTGAGACGTGATTGAATCTTTATGCAGAACTGATATATAATCTACACATGAAAACAATGTAAATATTCTGAAAATTGTTCTGTTCAGTGAAGACTAAAATGGCTAGAGTTGAGAGGTTCAATGATACAGAAGTGAGAACAGTGATGTGTAGGGAGGCTGAATGGCAAATACTGAGTGTGTCACTGTTTAGTGTTGAATAAAGTGGAAGAAAATGAAAAGGATACAGAGATAAAGCATGTTTTTCTATCTTGTCCAGCCATTGTCCGCAATCATTATCCCTGACCTTTGCTCCCCTACTGACTTTTTCTCCCTCGTCTAATGTTTTTCCTACCTCTGCCCCATATAACCAGGACCCCACACGCCTCTCTGACCCCGTGGAGATCGTTGGCCACTCATGCACAGGTGTTTGATATCCTGGTCGTGGTGCCACTTATAACTGGGTACCCCAATCGTATCTCTGTCTCGCTGCTCACGCCTCTGGTTCTCTACACAGAGATCTTGCCAGACCGTGAACACTCTTCAGCTGATCGTCGTAGTGGCAATAAAAACAAAGATATGTCGATCGAAATTCCTCTCGGCTGGGATGACGACGATGATGATGATGGCTTCGTTGATTCTGTGAAGGCAAAGGTTATTCAAACAGAACAAATTAACAACTCGGCGGGGTCTTTTTGTAGGAAAAGTAATTATTAATAACAATAAAAGAAAAGAATAGATGTCACATTGAATTAATGTCTACCGTATAATAAATGACTGTTGCACTCAACTATTTTCGTTGTCGCTCTGTGCGTGAATACATTCGCAAATAGCTGTTAAAGTCCTAAACTATGAGCGAACGGCGATGGCGAGAAGTCTGTTTTCTCCGGCGATTTTTCCCGACTTGCTTTCTCGCCTGTCTTTTGGGATCTCGTTCCCGGAGCCTTTTTACGCATCGGCACTTATTGAAAATGTTCATTGCTACACCCTCTTCTTCTCTCATCCCTTTCTCTGTGTCTCTTCCTCTCTCAGGGGTTTGGGATGGTGCGCGCCTCTTTCAACGATACAAATAAATGGGATTTCCCTTTCTGATTTTATTGCTATAAAAAACAATTATTCTTGGTTTTCTCTCCGTGTGGTCATCACTAATCTGCCTCAAGTAATGAGGACGGGGTTAGATGATTATCTTGCTAAGTGTTGACTTTTTATTAGTTTTTTTGGTGATAAAAGATTTTGCCCAAATCCTTGGTACATCTGTTTTATAGCTAACGTTTGTAACGATTATTAAAACTGACCATTACATGACTTTTTGTGGACATTTCGACGCTATTTTCTCACCGTGTTTGGATAGTCGATTTACGTCGAATATATGTACTAGTTTTATATCACCACCCCGTTTCTATGTAGGGTCTAGCATCATCACTAAGATGCGAACTAGCGCGTCACTAGGGTACAACGAACAACCGAGATAGCAATCACCAACTTCTATCTCTCATGGACGATCTAACCCTAAACCCTAACCCTAACTCTTCATGGACGATCTCAACTCGAACAACCAGAAAGAAAATAATATTTCTTATAGAAATAAATCGCTTTTTTGTTATTCTTCCCAAATGGTCACCCATTTAGTATTGGCCTGGATATGCCTTGCTTAACTTCAATTTACAACAAAACACCTTGTAATGAAAATAAAGAATAATAATCTGAAAAAAATCCTCTCACAATGACGTCACTTCCGGAAGGATGACTTAGCAATTTTAACAGAATTTGCCATTCAAAGTCTGGTTTATAAACAGGCTGGTTTCTGAATAAAATGTCTTTAATTAATTGTATGAATAATTTTTATTAATATTACTTAATCGAAAAATATTGAAAATACATATGTAAATTTGAGAATAGCAGTTAGAAGTGTATATTTGTAAATATGAATTTAATTGAAGTTTAAAAGAAATGGATTATGTAAATGGCAAAACCTGTCTAGTGTCTGAGCGACTTTTTGTACAGTATATAAGGAAGTTGAAAAAGTATTAGTTTAAGTAAGATTCTTGACACGTTTTCCGTTCTAATCGCAGTCTCGTCTACTTTATTTATATGTTATCTAATGTTTATTCAACCCCTACCCACAATAGGAGTATGTGACACAAGGTCGGAAAGTGGGATTTGAAAAGCCAGCGCCCGAGAAGGTGAGCACTCTGGCCATTAAAAATTGCCTGGGCAGCCCCGTCGGCATTCCCCGGTAGGGGCGCCTCAGGCAGTAAGCAATAAACTTACTCCTCCCCAAAGAGGGGAGGCAAAGATTGGGAGGGTGGACCTCCTAGAACTGCACAGGACAAACCCATAGACCGGCGTAAATCAAGCACCGAAGGCCAAGACAATACTAGTTTATGGGGTGCAGTATTCATCGGAACAGATACTGCACTTTGATCCCGACCAAAAGGCCGAGATGTTATCTAATGTTATTTGATGTTATTAATGTTATTTAATGTTATTTAATGTTATTTAATGTTATTTATGTTATTTAATGTTATTTAATGTTATCTAATGTTATTTAATGTTATCTAATGTTATTTAATGTTATTTAATATTATCTAATGTTATTTAATATTATCTAATGTTATTTAATATTATTTAATGTTATCTAATGTTATTTAATGTTATTTAATGTTATTTAATATTATCTAATGTTATTTAATATTATCTAATGTTATTTAATGTTATTTAATGTTATTTAATATTATCTAATGTTATTTAATGTTATTTAATGTTATTTAATGTTATTTCATCTAAATTAAGTAATTAACAGTTTCCCAACGTAATTCTAAGGTATACAAATATTATGAACGCTGACTTGAAAAAATTAAGTAAATAGTAATTATCCACCCCTCTCTTACATTTACAAAAATTCTCGCCGACGGACAGACAGACAGACAGACAGATAGACAGACAGAGAACCTGCTCGTTAAACATAAACCCTAACCCATAAGTAGTCTGTTAGTATGTTGATAAGTTTTGGGTGATATCCCTTTGACTTGTTTCTTTTATTATTATTCACCTAAACAAGGCGTATTGCAACCGAGACATAAGGAGCTACTGTGATTAGGGCCAGATTTATACGAGGCATCACAAGTAATGAGTTTTGCAGCAAGATGTTTGTTCACATTACATTTAAATTTCTGTATGTTGATACAGTCAAAGAGCAGGGAGGGAATTCCAAAAGCAAGCAGTCCTATAAAAGAAGCGATTAGAGTAGAAAGATATGGATTAATGCGGCAGGAATGATGAACACTATGGGAGTATTGACAATGGTTTGAAGTGCATTTGTTGACAAGAATTTGTTGACATTGGGTTTGAAGATGAGCAAGTTGTAATTAGCAGGGAAACAGTCCCGCAGTAATGTGTTCCAAAGGTGGGAATCCCTTGAAAAGAAACTCTGTCCATGGAAATTTCGCCTGATGCTAGGCACATGGAGGGGTAAAAAAGTGAATTGGTGGGATTTTGCTGCTAGTTGGGTTTTGCAGCAAGTTCATCGGAGCACATTCTGTGAAAGTACTTGTGAAACAAGCACAGGGATACAACATTGCAGTGATGGGACAGGGGTTTGAACTTTGTAGACAGTGCGGGACATATTAAGTTAGAGACTTTTTTGCACCCTGTCCAAGAGGGAGAGGCTAGTGGTTGGTGCACCAGCCCAGATGTGGAAATTACTCAATGCACTCGCAAGTGTGAGAAGTTTTCTAGCCGGGTAGAGGGAGGCCACCTTTACAGAAGACTTAGCAGTATCTTCTATGTATTTATTCCAATTCATGTTGCCTGTGAATGTTAGGCTGAGAATTTGAACGTTGGACTCCCGGTCATGGACATCTATGTTGTCCTGTGTATTGTACCAAGCGCTACAGCTGTTAAAATGTTGTGGAAGTGTTAGGGTTAGAGTTAGGGTTAGGGCTGGAGTTAGGGTTATAGTGTTAGGGTTAGAGTTATAGGGTTAGGGTTGGAGTTAGGGTTGGAGTTAGGGTTATAGGATTTGAGTTAGGGTTAGTGTTGGAGTTAGGGTTATAGTGTTAGGGTTAAGGTTAGTGTTATAGGGTTTGAGTTAGGGTTAGGGTTGGAGTTAGGGTTATAGGGTTAAGGTTTGAGTTAGGGTTAAAGGGTTAGGGTTGGAGTTAGGGTTAGATTACTCTTAGTTTTCATGAGTTTGTCCATTATCATCTAGTCATGGTAGTGTCACGGATCCTCCTGACTCTCTCACACCATCTCGCTCCATAGATGTGATTTCAGTCACTATCAAATTTTATATTTTATTGATTAGATAAACAGTTTTCAAATTGTCTAAGTGATTTTTTAAATAAATTTTAGCGAAATATGTTATATAATACGGTAACATAGCACACCAATAACAAATGAAAATCGGTCAGAAGTAACGTTTGATTTGACACCTTAAATGCTATTTGGGTCTGACTTTGAAAATCTTACAAAATAACTTCGTATATATATATATATATATACTAGCAGGGTGACCCGACGTTGCTCAGGATTGAATGAGGATCACTACTATGTACATTTTTTACTAAAGGAACGTTAGAATAAGTATAGTCCGGTTAATGTGGACGCTGGTTGGCGCATTTTGATTAAGGAAATTGACAACATCTTTGAAGCACACATGAAAATTTATGTCCGGAGCATATACCAGAAAGAACAGTTGGAAATAATTCATACACCATCCACTATGACTATGCAATCCCTACAGCTACATATCTAGGAAACGGAGCTGTTAAATCTGACATCGTAATATGGAACAAAAGGGAGAAAGTAGCAACCCTAGTTGAAGTCAGTGTCCCTAATGATGCAGAGTTAAACAGAGCTGAAAGGGAAAAGATTACGAAATACCAAGGTCTTATGTACAACATGAAAAGAAACTTGAATCTTAGGAAAATCTCCATCATACCAGTAAATAATAGGAGCAAATACAAACAATCCGGCCCTGCTGTAAAATATATTACACAAAAGTAAATACTGGTTCATAATGAAGAAGTATAGTTGACTAGGAAATATAAGAGTATATATATTTATATTTTTTGGATCACAAATTTCAGGGGGTGCAAATGTAATTGCAGGGGGGGGGACCTTGCTCCCCCTGGCTACGTAGGGGATTCATATACTAATACATATACACACACATATATATACCCTAATGGTGCAGGATTAAACAGAGCTGAAAGGGAAAAGATTACGAAATACCAACGTCTTATGTACGACATGAAAAGAAACTGGAATCTTAGGAAAATCTCCATCATACCAGTAATTATAGGAGCAAGAGGACTAATGAAGAAGAATTTCAAAAGCTATCTGGCGAATATACCCGGTGAACCGAGTGCAAGAGAAATACAAACATTGCACTTAAAGGACGGTTAGAATCTTAAAACGATCTCGAGGCTGGAGTGTCTGAAATAGCCGGTGAATGTCTGGCATCCAGTAGGATGCCCCATCTCCAGCAAAAACAGAAAGATAAGAAAAATAAAAAATTTAAAAATAAAAAAAGTATTACAAAGTCTTATGTTCAACATCCGTTGAATTATTTTCTTAGACGTCCTCTATCCGATATGTTCGGACAGCAGGAATGATTGTGAATTTTATGAAATGGGGTTGAATGCGAATCACTCCTTTGCACTTTTCCATATATATGTTATACTATTTAAGATAATGTACTCTCTTTCAATTCTCAATTCAGAGGATAGTGTAGTATATGTTCGATTTTTATGATACTATTATCCCAGAGACTACCTTCTCTTTTTGGGGTAGGGGTATGCGGGTAGGGTAGGGTAGTCTGTATTGCTGTCATGGAACCGTCCTTCCAGACATTACCTCCTCTTTTTGGGGGGCCAACGTATTATATGTTAGTTCGTCAGGATACAATCCTCCCAAGTATTACCTCCAACTTTTAGGATGGGGCAAATGTAGTAACTGTTCTGTGGTCATAATACCATCCTCCTAGGGATTACCCATAACACCATGTTCCTTTCTTTGCTTTTACTGCCCCGCTACTCAAGTTTCGCCCCCTAATAACTATCTCACACCATCTCGCTCTATCCTCTTTTTTTTTAACTTAAAATATTTCTCAGGGTTGGGGGAGAGTAAAAAACAATTGGGGGGGGGGAGAGATGGGGGGTCGGGGAAAATCTTAGGGGTGGGCCAAACATTTTAGGGGGTCGGGCCAAATTTTTTTTTTAACTTAAAATATTTCTCAGAGTTGGGGAGAGTAAAATTTTGAGTGGTGGGTGGGGTAAACATTTTTTGGGGGGATGGGGCCAAATTTTTTAGGGGGTCAGGCCAAATTTTTTTGTTGTAAGTCTATAAGGGATTTCGAACTCCCTATATTATGCTTAAGTCATGAAACTTAAATTAAAATAGGTCTCTTAACTACTATTTTTATTATTATTATTATTATTATTATTTGTTTATTTATTTAGAAATATTATTTCTATTTGAAAACGAAAATATTTTGGAAACACACAAACTGCATGGCAAACTGGAAGAGTACCCGATTCAAAGTTAGCAGCAAACGGTGTTTGGTTAGATTTTGTTCCTGATATTAAACTTCTTCCGTGATATAACTTCCGGCGAGAGTTTCAGTTTCCCAAATTTATTCATTTATTTATTAAATTGTTACGTGAAAGTACAGAATAGTTAACAAAGGCCCACATCCCTATGTTAAGAATAGCTTTCTAAATAATAACGTTGTTTTTTCAGAAAGGTCCGTAAACTGCAGAAGCTTATTTAGTAGAAGAAAACAATATCCCCGAAATATTATTAATTATTATTATTATTATTAATTAACCCTAACCCCCCCCCAAATATTAATTATTATCATTAATTAACCCTAACTCTACCCCCCCCAAATATTATTAATTATTATTATTAATATTAATTAACCCTAACCACCTCCATATATTAATTATTATTATTAATTAACCCTAACTCTAACCCCCCAAAATATTATTAATTATTATTATTATTATTAATTAACCCTACCCCCCAAAATATTAATTATTATTATTATTTAACCCTAACTCTAACCCCCCCCCCAATATATTAATTATTATTATTAATTAACAGTAACCCTAACCCCCCCCCCAAAAAAAAATATTATTAATTATTATTATTATTATTATTAATTAACACTAACCCCCCCCAAAATATTATTAATTATTATTAATTAACCCTAACCCCCCCCCCAATATTATTAATTATTATTATTATTATTATTAACACTAACCCTAACCCCCCAAAAATTATTAATTATTATTATTATTAATTAACCCTTACCCCCCACCCCCACCCCAAATATTAATTATTATTAATTAACCCTAACTCTAACCCAATATTATTAATTATTATTATTATTATTAATTAACCCTAACTCTACCCCCCCCATATTATTAATTATTATTATTATTATTAATTATACTTAACCCTAACCCCCCCCCCTCCCCCCAAAAAATAAAACTGTGTTGTTACTTGTTTTAAACTCGAGTTGTAACTTTGTTTGGAGAGCGAATCCTTCTGTTGTAGTACAGACCGTGACCGCTGTCAGGATCGAGCAATGACTTTGGAGCAGCACAGCGAGTGGACGATCACGGCCTGTGCAGTAAACGCACATGGACGTACGTTCACAAGTGTCATACCTGTTCTCTTCTCGTTGTGTAAGTCTCGGAAACTTTGAGTCAAAGATTCCAAGACTTACACTTCTCTGCCATATATTTCCTTTGTCGACGCAACTTCTGGCAGATATAGCTCAAACTCTAACTTGGCTTCTAGTGGAAAATTCCATCTTCTACATTCGTCCCTTTTCTGATGAATCAAAATTTATACTATATAAATTTTGAAATCACGAGAAGTCTTAGCTTATATCCTCACCGACACACATCCGTGTTCAACGAGTCACGTTTACACAATGTATGTATATATCTGTGTTTGTTGGTTTTATTATGTATGCAAATCGTATTAGCCACGCTCCGATCTCTAGCTACCGACCGCACAAGAATCGATACGGCCAGACTAACAAGAAAGTGAAGAAGAAGAAAACCATGGAACAAACGTTGGTCCGGGTGCAGCCAAACTTATCACTTCACTTAAAGGGACAGTTAGAATTCTAAAAAGATCTCTCGGTTGTAGTCTCTTAAATAGTAGGTCAATGTCTGGCATCTGGTAGGATACCTAATCCCCAGCAAAAACAAAAAATAAAAGAAAGTTGAAAAAAAAATAGAGAAATGGATAGATAAACACTATCCCTGTCACAAGTAAAATAAGACTGGGCCTGGTGTTGTCACATACACCAACAAAAACATGAAAGAATTACATCAAACAAATATAAAATCCATGGGGCTAAGATGTGAGTATCATGATCGTCAGGGACTATTTTGATAGCCAGCGTGGGGGCCCCGATCGGCATCCTGCGAATGGAAAATTCCATTGTCTTGCTTAACTGAAAATTTTCCATTTTAAACCTGATATTTTTTTTATAGTCAAAGTCTTACGGCTTGGTCGAAAGTTTATATATATATATATATATATTGTGTGTATTTAGGCAGCAAGTTTTCATTTAGGCAAACGTTGTTGAATAGCACGGAGTGTTTCTTCTTTGTGATCTTTTTAAAAATTTTTCCATCTTCCGAATGGTCAACTTCGTACCTCGATCAAACTGGTGTATGAAGTTTCCGTAGTTTTGTTGTTCCATCTTCCTTGCGAGTACTTTCGATTTGATATCCTCAAATCATCTTCAGGCGTGTTAGTGTGAAAAAAGAATATGTATTTATAGAGTGTAAAGAGAGGAAAAGAGTATGTCTTTACTTTTTATTTTATTTATTTATTCTATTTATTCATTTATTTTTATTTTTATTAATTTATTTATTTATATTTATTTACACTCTATAAATACATATTCTTTTTTCGCACTAACACGCCTGAAGATGATTTGAGGATATCAAATCGAAAGTACTCGCAAGGAAGATGGAACAACAAAACTACGGAAACTTCATACACCAGTTTGATCGAGGTACGAAGTTGACCATTCGGAAGATGGAAAAATTTAAAAAAAGATCACAAAGCAGAAACACTCCGTGCTATTCAACAACGTTTGCCTAAATGAAAACTTGCTGCCTAAATACACACAATATATATATATATATATATATATATATATATATATATATATATATATATAATGTTTGGTATGTTTATATCTTTATATATTTCTATGCACACGATTCTGCTAGTTTTAATATATTGAAAAAAATAGGGAAGCATGTGGCCAATAATAAATAATACAATTATTGCTAATGATTTTACCATAATTATGTATTGAACATTCAGCGAATTTTATGTATACACTTATCCAATATTACACACATATTTTTGGACACCACATTTATAGACATAACATAACCTTAAAAATCTTTAATTTCCATTCTCTGCAGGACTTGGTTTCGCTGCTGTTCTGTCTTTTGGCAGCACTTTTCGGTACTTATATCGATCTTGACCCAGTTTCCGTGAGTTTCTTGTCGGAAGCGTTCGGCTGTCCTACGCAAACGCCCGAGAGATGACGAGCCGATTTGTACCAGACGACAATTTTGATACGGTGCTGCGTCCTATGATTTTAATGTTTTGCTTGTTTTGTTTTTTTTGTTGTTGAGTTTAGGGTTTAGGTTTAAAATATTTATTTGATAACAGTAATTTCGCTCTGTTTTGCTTGTTTTATTTGTTTTGTTGTTTAAAAAATTTCTTGCAACTATAACTAAAAATTATAGGACGCAGCAACGTATCAAAATAACAAAAAATATTTTTTTGATAACAGTAACTTCGCTATGTTTTGCTTGTTTTGTTTTTTTTGTTGTTTCTTTTAGAAAATTTCTTGAAAATATAACTTAAAATCATAGGACGCAGCACCGTATCAAAATTGTCATCTGATACCATTCGGCTCGTCATCTCTCGGACGTTTGCGTAGGATAGCCGAACGCTTCCGACAAGAAACTCACGGAAACTGGGTCAAGATCGATATAAGTACCGAAAAGTGAGGAAAGAGGAATCTGTACAGGCCGGACTCAGACTTGGCCACACGTATATCACCCACGGATACATATCGAAGGGAAAAGACCCACCTATGTGTTGCGCATGTGATACAAGACTTACAGTAGAACACATACTAGTGAAATATATAGATTTTTACCTAATCCGTAAAAAATCCAACCAAATAGAAAATGTAAACAAATTATTTATCTACATTGACCTAAATAAAATAATTAAATTTGACCCAAATAAAATTTCTTACGGAAATTAAGATATACTTCAAGATATAGGTTGAAAAAAAAAAAATATTTGAATAAAATCTCTACCTGAACTTTGTGAAGACATCTTAAAACCACTGTTCAATCGAATCTTCTGGTGCTCTTGTATAAGCAGTACCCGATCTGAGGGAGATAACTCTATTTTTCTTAGCTGCCGCTATTCCGAATTCGCTTATACTTTGGCAAGGGAGATAACTTTTCTTTTTATGTTGATATATGGTTGGTGTGTATACAATTTGTGGCATGTAAATAAGTGCTTAAAAGTTATTTTAGGGTTAGGGTTTTTAACGCATTTCAAAACCGTAACATGATTTTTATTAATAAACAAAGTTATCTCCCTTACGAATTCGAAATAGTGGCGGCTAAGAAAAATCGAGTTATCTCCCTTAGATCGGTTACTGCTTCTACAAGAGCGCCAATCTTCTTGGCATGAAGTGACCTAAAAAGGGTTGACATGTCGTTAAACCAAACAATCACATCAATCACTTAACACTTTTACCCGGTCATGGCTGGCAGGACAAGAACAATCGACCTCAATAGATTCAATAACGAGTTCAGTTGGTAATGCCGAGTTTGAAAAGACGCCCCTGAAGAAGGTCGGAGGTTACATCGGCCGAAACGTTGTGAGAATAACATCCAAGATGAGAACAGTAGTCGGAATAATTAAAATAATATAAAACAATAAAAGTTGTTTAAACTTTCAAATTACAAAATTTTATATTTAAAAATGAAAACAAAACATTTTAAGACAATTTTTTTTACTGATTTTAATAATTGAATTTGACAAAACAAAATTTTTTATAAAATTTGTATTGATCTTTTTTTCTTTTTTTTTTAAATCGCCGTTTTATAAAAAACGGAAACATATTTAGGAAAGTGTCTCCTGGAAAGATAAACTTTCAGCATAAATTCGAATGATACTCCTCCGAATGAATGCAGGTGCAATTGAAGTTGATTGTAAAAGTTTAAGTTTACTGTATTCGAACGATACTCCTCCGACAACTTAGTTGTAAGTAGTCTCTTGTTTCAAAAAGGAGAAACTCTCGTTGGCCTCCTTTTTTTAGAAAACAAACTCTCGTTGGCCTCCTTTTTTAGAAAAACAAACTCTCGTCGGCCTCCTTTTTTAAGAAAACAAACTCTCGTTGGCCTCCTTTTTTTAGAAAACAAACTCTCGTTGGCCTCCTTTTTTTAGAAAACAAACTCTCGTTGGCCTCCTTTTTTTAGAAAACAAACTCTCGTTGGCCTCCTTTTTTAGAAAAACAAACTCTCGTCGGCCTCCTTTTTTAAGAAAACAAACTCTCGTCGGCCTCCTTTTTTAAGAAAACAAACTCTCGTTGGCCTCCTTTTTTAGAAAACAAACTCTCGTTGGCCTGCTTTTTTAAGAAAACAAACTCTCGTTGGCCTCCTTTTTTAAGAAAACAAACTCTCGTTGGCCTCCTTTTTTAAGAAAACAAACTCTCGTTGGCCTCCTTTTTTAAGAAAACAAATTCTCGTTGGCCTCCTTTTTTAAGAAAACAAACTCTCGTTGGCCTCCTTTTTTAAGAAAACAAACTCTCGTTGGCCTCCTTTTTTAGAAAACAAACTCTCGTTGGCCTCCTTTTTTAAGAAAACAAACTCTCGTCGGCCTCCTTTTTTAGAAAACAAACTCTCGTTGGCATCCTTTTTTAAGAAAACAAACTCTCGTTGGCCTCCTTTTTTAAGAAAACAAACTCTCGTTGGCCTCCTTTTTTAAGAAAACAAACTCTCGTTGGCCTCCTTTTTTAGAAAACAAACTCTCGTTGGCCTCCTTTTTTAAGAAAACAAACTCTCGTCGGCCTCCTTTTTTAAGAAAACAAACTCGCGTCAGCCTCCTTTATAGAAAACAAATTTTTATTCGCGTTTTTACAAACAAATTTTCGTTAACTATTTTTAGGAAATAATATATGACTTTTCTATGGCCATATACGATTATAACATTTATTTTTATTGATCGTAAATTTTGGGGTCGGTTGACCATGACCCTAACCCTAATAATCCTCGCATGTGTAATTTTACTCTCTTGTTCAATTGCACTGAAACTTTAACGACACTCCTCTGATGAATGTTATGTTGAAAAGATAATCTCAGGAGACAAACTGGTGCTTCTGCAGTTTCACAATGACATTAAAATATTTAAAGAAATGTATAAACTTTGTTATGTACTCATGTGAGAGTTGAAAATAAAATTGTACAGAAAAAAATACGCCAATTCATCCAGTATTTATTAAATTATAATAAAAAATAAAAATAAAAAAACGATTTTTACGTATCGTTAGACATTTTCTAACAAGGGAGATAACTAAAATTTTTTTTTACAAATTTAGATGCAAATCAAAAAATCCAAAAAATACGAGTTATCTCCCTTGTCCCTTGTCGACCCAGGATAAAATCGTGCGATTGAAAGATACAAGATGGCGATATATAGATAAAAAAATCGTTTCTTATTTGTCATTTAATAAATACTGGATGAATTTGCGTATTTTTTGGTGTTGTACAGTCTTCTATTAAGCTACCACGTAAATACATAACAAAGTTTATACATTTCTTTAGCTATTTTTTTTTAATTATACATGTCATTCTGAAACCGCAGAAGCACCGAAAAAGTTACTAAAAATGAACGTTTTCTTTTGTTAGATATTTCGGTGCTTATTTACAACAGGGTCCCTGGAAAAAATTATTTTCATGTAAAATCAGTATTTTGTACTTACTCAGGCATAGTTTCTCACTCACGGTACGCAAAAGAATTTTAAAATATCAAGTAGAACTTTAATTAGAACGATTTTTCCATTTCAATAAGGGCGATGTACAACGTCTATTCGCCGACATTTTGGGTGTGAGCGATCGATGGAATAGCCAAGGGCAATAAGCACCTACATTTTATTAATCTATAAAATGATATCGTGGAAAGTACCCCGGTGAAGAAATCAAAAGTAATTATTTAATTTTAATTTTTTTTATTTAATAAATATATATTTTATTATTATTGCATATGTGTTTCTTTCTTTTTTAAATTCTAACAATAACAACGGAGTTATTGCCCTTGGCTATTCCATCGATCTTTTTTTGGGGGGTGGGGCCAAATTTTTTAGGGGGTCAGGCCAAATTTTTTTTTTGTAAGTCTATAAGGGATTACGAACTCCCTATATTATGCTTAAGTCATGAAACTTAAATTAAAATAGGTCTCTTAACTACTATATTTATTATTATTATTATTATTATATATTTATTATATATTAATTATTATTATTATTTGTTTATTTATTTAGAAGTATTATTTCTATTTGAAAACGAAAATATTTTGGAAACACACAAACTGCATGGCAAACTGGAAGAGTACCCGATTCAAAGTTAGCAGCAAACGGTGTTCGGTCAGATATTAAACTTCTTCCGTGATATAACTTCCGGCGAGAGTTTCAGTTTCCCAAATTTATTTATTAAATTGTTAGGTGAAAGTACAGAATAGTTAACAAAGCCCCCCCACCCACCCACATCCCTATGTTAAGAATGGCTTTCTAAATAATAACGTTGTTTTTTCAGAAAGGTCCGTAAACTGCAGAAGCTTATTTAGTAGAAGAAAACAAGTAATATCCCCGAAATATTATTAATTATTATTATTATTAATAATTAACCCTAACCCCCCCCAAATATTAATTATTATCATTAATTAACCCTAACTCTACCCCCCCCCCAAATATTATTAATTATTATTATTAATATTAATTAACCCTAACCACCTCAAAAAATATTAATTATTATTATTAATTAACCCTAACTCTAACCCCCCCAAAATATTATTAATTATTATTATTATTAATATTAATTAACCCTACCCCCCCCAAATATTAATTATTATTATTAATTAACCATAACTCTAACCCCCCCCCCCAAAAAAAAAAAAATCAATAAATAAAAAAGTTATGAATTTTTAAAAATAGGACCCTTATTTTTGCCCACCCTGTATTAATAATCTACCCTTATCTCACCCACTGACCACCCCTCATATCTAACACTCATTATATTCCATTTCCACCATTTCACTCCCCCCCCCCTTCAATTTCATCATTACTTAACTTCTATATTAAGTCATCCACTACTACCACCACCACACCCCAAACAATCAAGTAGCCCCCCATTAATTATTATTATTATTAATATTAATTAACCCTACCCCCCCCCCAAATATTAATTATTATTATTAATTAACCATAACTCTAACCCCCCCCCCCCAAATATTATTAATTATTATTATTATTATTATTAATAAACACTAACCCTAACCCCCCCAAAATTATTAATTATTATTATTATTAATTAACCCTAACCCCCCCCCCCCCAAATATTATTAATTATTATTAATTAACCCTAACTCTACCGCCCCCCCATATTATTAATTATTATTATTATTATTATTAATTATACTTAACCCTAACCCCCCCCCCCCAAAAAAAAAATAAAATAAAACTGTGCTGTTACTTGTTTTAAACTCGAGTTGTAACTTTGTTTGGAGAGCGAATCCTTCTGTTGTAGTACAGACTGTGACCGCTGTCAGGATCGAGCAATGACTTTGGAGCAGCACAGCGAGTGGACGATCACAGCCTGTGCAGTAAACGCACATGGACGTACGTTCACAAGTGTCATACCTGTTCTCTTCTCGTTGTGTAAGTCTCGGAAACTTCGAGTCAAAGATTCCAAGACTTACACTTCTCTGCCATATATTTCCTTTGTCGACGCAACTTCTGGCAGATATAGCTCAAACACTAACTTGGCTTCTAGTGGAAAATTCCATCTTCTACATTCGTCCCTTTTCTGATGAATCAAAATTTATACTATATAAATTTTGAAATCACGAGAAGTCTTAGCTTATATCCTCACCGACACACACACACATCCGTGTTCAACGAGTCACGTTTACACAATGTATGTATATATCTGTGTTTGTTGGTTTTATTATGTATACAAATCGTATGAGCAATGCTCCGACCCCCAGCTACCGACCGCACAAGAATCGATACGGCCAGACTAACAAGAAAGTGAAGAAGAAGAAAACCATGACACAAACGTTGGTCCGGGTGCAGCCAAACTTATCACTTCACTTAAAGGGACAGTTAGAATTCTAAAAAGATCTCTCGGTTGTAGTCTCTTAAATAGTAGGTGAATGTCTGGCATCTGGTAGGATACCTAATCCCCAGCAAAAACAAAAAATAAAAGAAAGTTGAAAAAAAATATAGAAATGGATAGATAAACACTATCCCTGTACAAGTAAAATAAGACTGGGCCTGGTGTTGCCACATACACCAACAAAAACATGAAAGAATTACATCAAACAAATATAAAATCCATGGGGCTAAGATGTGAGTATCATGATCGTCAGGAACTATTTTGATAGCCAGCGTGGGGGCCTCGATCGGCATCCTGCGAATGGAAAATTCCATTGTCTTGCTTAACTGAAAATTTTCCATTTTAAACCTGATATTTTTTTCATAGTCAAAGTCTTACGGCTTGGTCGAAAATTTATATATATATATATTGTGTGTATTTAGGCAGCAAGTTTTCATTTAGGCAAACGTTGAATAGCACGGAGTGTTTCTGCTTTGTGATCTTTTTTTAAATTTTTTCCATCTTCCGAATGGTCAACTTCGTACCTCGATCAAACTGGTGTATGAAGTTTCCGTAGTTTTGTTGTTCCATCTTCCTTGCGAGTACTTTCGATTTGATATCCTCAAATCATCTTCAGGCGTGTTAGTGTGAAAAAAGAATATGTATTTATAGAATGTAAAGAGAGGAAAAGAGTATGTCTTTACTTTTTATTTTATTTATTTATTCTATTTATTTTTATTTTTATTAATTTATTTATTTATATTTATTTACACTAGAACACATACTAGTGAAATATATAGATTTTTACCTAATCCGTAAAAAATCCAACCAAATAGAAAATGTAGACAAATTATTTATCTACATTGACCTAAATAAAATAATTAAATTTGACCCAAATAAAATTTAAGGAAATTAAGATATACTTCAAGATATAGGTTGAAAAAAAAAAAAAATTTGAATAAAATCTCTACCTGAACTTTGTGAAGACATCTTAAAACCACTGTTCAATCGAATCTTCTGGTGCTCTTGTATAAGCAGTAACCGATCTGAGGGAGATAACTCTATTTTTCTTAGCTGCCGCTATTCCGAATTCGCTTATACTTTGGCAAGGGAGATAACTTTTCTTTTTATGTTGATATATGGTTGGTGTGTATACAATTTGTGGCATGTAAATAAGTGCTTAAAAGTTATTTTAGGGTTAGGGTTAGGGTTAGGGTTAGGGTTAGGGTTTTTCACGCATTTCAAAACCGTAACATGATTTTTATTAATAAACAAAGTTATCTCCCTTACGAATTCGGAATAATGGCGGCTAAGAAAAATCGAGTTATCTCCCTTAGATCGGTTACTGCTTCTACAAGAGCGCCAATCTTCTTGGCATAAAGTGACCTAAAAAGGGTTGACATCAATCACTTAAAACTTTTACCCGGTCATGGCTGACAGGACAAGAACAATCGACCTCAATAGATTCAATAACGAGTTCAGTTGGTAATGCCGAGTTTGAAAAGACGCCCCTGAAGAAGGTCGGAGGTTACATCGGCCGAAACGTTGTGAGAATAACATCCAAGATGAGAACAGTAGTCGGAATAATTAAAATAATAGAAAACAATAAAAGTTGTTTAAACTTTCAAATTACAAAATTTTATATTTAAAAATAAAAACAAAACATTTTAAGACAATTTTTTTTTACTGATTTTAATAATTGAATTTGACAAAACAAAATTTTTTATAAAATTTGTATTGATCTTTTTTCTTTTTTTTTAAATCGCCGTTTTATAAAAAAACGGAAACATATTTAGGAAAGTGTCTCCTGGAAAGATGAACTTTCAGCATAAATTCGAATGATACTCCTCCGAATGAATGCAGGTGCAATTGAAGTTGATTGTAAAAGTTTAAGTTTACTGTATTCGAACGATACTCCTCCGACAACTTAGTTGTAAGTAGTCTCTTGTTTAAAAAAAAAAAAAAAACTCTCGTTGGCCTCCTTTTTTTAGAAAACAAACTCTCGTTGGCCTCCTTTTTTTAGAAAACAAACTCTCGTTGGCCTCCTTTTTTTAGAAAACAAACTCTCGTTCGCCTCCTTTTTTTAGAAAACAAACTCTCGTTCGCCTCCTTTTTTTAGAAAACAAACTCTCGTTCGCCTCCTTTTTTTAGAAAACAAACTCTCGTTCGCCTCCTTTTTTTAGAAAACAAACTCTCGTTCGCCTCCTTTTTTTAGAAAACAAACTCTCGTTCGCCTCCTTTTTTTAGAAAACAAACTCTCGTTCGCCTCCTTTTTTTAGAAAACAAACTCTCGTTCGCCTCCTTTTTTTAGAAAACAAACTCTCGTTCGCCTCCTTTTTTTAGAAAACAAACTCTCGTTCGCCTCCTTTTTTTAGAAAACAAACTCTCGTTCGCCTCCTTTTTTTAGAAAACAAACTCTCGTTCGCCTCCTTTTTTAGAAAACAAACTCTCGTTCGCCTCCTTTTTTAGAAAACAAACTCTCGTTGGCCTCCTTTTTTAGAAAACAAACTCTCGTTGGCCTCCTTTTTTTAGAAAACAAACTCTCGTTGGCCTCCTTTTTTTTAGAAAACAAACTCTCGTTGGCCTCCTTTTTTAGAAAACAAACTCTCGTTCGCCTCCTTTTTTAAGAAAACAAACTCTCGTTCGCCTCCTTTTTTAAGAAAACAAACTCTCGTTCGCCTCCTTTTTTAGAAAACAAACTCTCGTTCGCCTCCTTTTTTTAGAAAACAAACTCTCGTTGGCCTCCTTTTTTAGAAAACAAACTCTCGTTGGCCTCCTTTTTTAGAAAACAAACTCTCGTTGGCCTCCTTTTTAAAAAAAAAACTCTTGTTGGCCTCCTTTTTTTTAGAAAACAAACTCTCGTTGGCCTCCTTTTTTAAGAAAACAAACTCGCGTCAGCCTCCTTTATAGAAAACAAATTTTTATTCGCGTTTTTACAAACAAATTTTCGTTAACTATTTTTAGGAAATAATATATGACTTTTCTACGGCCATATACGATTATAACATTTATTTTTATTGATCGTAAATTTTGGGGTCGGTTGAGCATGACCCTAACCCTAATAATCCTCGCATGTGTAATTTTACTCTCTTGTTCAATTGCACTGAAACTTTAACGACACTCCTCTGATGAATGTTATGTTGAAAAGATAATCTCAGGAGACAAACTGGTGCTTCTGCAGTTTCACAATGACATTAAAATATTTAAAGAAACGTATAAACTTTGTTATGTACTCATGTGAGAGTTGAAAATAAGATTGTACACACAAAAAATACGCAAATTCATCCAGTATTTATTAAATTATAATAAAAAATAAAAATAAAAAAACGATTTTTACGAATCGTTAGACATTTTGTAACAAGGGAGATAACTAATATTTTTTTTTTACAAATTTAGATGCAAATCAAAAAATCCAAAAAATACGAGTTATCTCCCTTGTCCCTTGTCGACACAGGATAAAATCGGGCGATTGAAAGATACAAGATGGCGACATATAGATAAAAAAATCGTTTCTTATTTGTCATTTAATAAATACTGGATGAATTTGCATAATTTTTGGTGTTGTACAGTCTTCTGTTAAGCTACCACGTAAATACATAAAGTTTATACATTTCTTTAGCTATTTTTTTATTATACATGTCATTCTGAAACAGCAGAAGCACCGAAAAAGTTACTAAAAATGAACGTTTTCTTTTGTTAGATATTTCGGTGCTTATTTACAACAGGGTCCCTGGAAAAAATTATTTTCATGTAAAATCAGTATTTTGTACTTACTCAGTCATAGTTTCTCACTCACGGTACGCAAAAGAATTTAAAAATATCAAGTAGAACTTTAATTAGAACGATTTTTCCATTTCCATAAGGGCGATGTACAACGTCTATTCGCCGACATTTTGGGTGTGAGCGATCGGTGGAATAGCCAAGGGCAATAAGCACCTACATTTTATTAATCTATAAAATTATATCGTGGAAAGTAGCCCGGTGAAGAAATCAAAAGTAATTATTTAATTTTCATTTTTTTTATTTAATAAATATATATTTTATTATTATTGCATATGTGTTTCTTTCTTTTTTAAAATTCTAACAATAACAACGGAGTTATTGCCCTTGGCTATTCCATCGATCGCTCACACCCAAAATGTCGGCGAATAGACGTTGTACATCGCCCTTATGGAAATGGAAAAAATCGTTCTAATTAAAGTTCTACTTGATATTTTTAAATTCTTTTGCGTACCGTGAGTGAGAAACTATGCCTGAGTAAGTACAAAATACTGATTTTACATGAAAATAATTTTTTCCAGACACCCTGTTGTAAAGAAGCACCGATATTTTTTTTTTAAATCATGAATTTTTAACATTTTCAAAGTTTCATTTTTATATCTTCAAGAAAAAATAAATTAAAAAAAAATTGAAAGAAGAAACAAAATTAAACATTTAATTAAATACATAAAGAATAATAAAAAAAAAAATTCTTAAATTTTTTTTTTTTTTGACAAACGTAGAAGACCCGTCTGCCGCCCACCCGGCCATCCATTGTAAAAATTTTGTTCGATTTATTTGGAAAAATAATTTCTGATTGTTATCGATTAAGTACTACATTTTTTAGATTAAGAAAAATGGTGCTTCTGCCGTTTCGTCCCGACATGTTAGACCTCTCTTTAAAAAAAAATAAAATAGCTAAAGAAATGTATAAACTTTGTTATGTAATTACGTGGTAGCTGAAAAGAAGACTGTACACCAAAAATGACGCAAATTCATCCAGTATTTATTAAATTAAAAATAATTATAAAAAAAAACGATTTTATCTTTTGGTAGCAATTTTTGTTAAACCAGTAAACAAAATGTGAGTTATGTCCCTTGCCTATTTCATAAGTGAAAATGTCTTACGATATGTAAGATGTTTTTTTCTTCTTCTTTTCTTATAATTTAATAAATACTGGATGAATTTGCGTATTTTTTTGTGTACAATCTTATTTTCAGCTACCACGTAAGTACATAACAAAGTTTATACATTTCTTTAAATATTTTAATGTCGGGGTGAAACAGCAGAAGCACCAGAAAAATAATTATTCAATTTTTAGCAGGGGGCTTCAATTTTCTATCTAAGTTTCTTAACTGAAATATACTTTTTTTTTTCGGAATTACGAACAGGTTGGGGTCATTTTATATTAAACTTAGACAACAAAATGAAGCCCTCTTTAAAATTTTAACACCGATTTTTTTTTTTCATAATCTTCAATTTTTTATATATGTTTAATTTAAAATGGTCCCTCTACTTGATTGTTCGATCCAATCTTAGCTAGAATTTTCTTGTTTTGTTTTTTAGGGAGATGGGAGGGGGTCGGAATTAGGAACAGGTTGGGGTCAGTTTATGTTTAGCTTAGATAGCGAGATGAACCCCCCTCTAAAATGTTAACATTAAGTTATTTTCATAATCTTCAATTTTTTAGATGTTTGATTAAAAATGGTCTCCCCTACTTGATTTTTCGACCAATCTTAGCCCAAATTTACTTGTTTTGGGCGGAAGGGGGTTGTCTTTTTCGGAATTACGAACGAGTTGGGGTCATTCAATATTCAGCTTAGATAAGTTTTTTTTTTTTTTCATAATCTGTGAATTTGGTGTTCGAGCGATATATAGTAAAATCCGTAGACTTTTTTTTTCAAATAAATAAAATAAAATGTTAAATCCTCGCGAAATCTCAGTTGCAAAGACGGGAGGGGGGATAATTTTACGCTAAACTTACACAGCAAACTGAAGTCCTCCCCACACACACACACACACACACACACACACACACACACACACACACACACACACACACACACACACACACACGTCCTGATGGTGTGTGCAAATACATACACTGGAACATCTGTAAAAATCTAAACATCCAATGTAGCACTAGATCCTGGGAGCATCTACCGGAGAGGACTGTGGGGAAACGATAAGTATACTATACATTATGATTATGTGGTTCCTATATCTATCTACCTGGAAAATGCAGCAGTCAAACCGGACATAGTCATATTAAATGAGGCAGAAAGAGAGGCAACACTGATTGAGGTGAGTGTTCCAAATGACAGTGGCTTTAACAGAGCAGAAAGGAAGATGGTGACAAAATACCAAGGCCTAATGTATGATATGAAGAGAAACTGGAACCTCAAAAACATCAACATTATCCCAGTTATAATAGGAGCTAAAGGCCTCATGAAGAAAATTTCCAAAAAGTATCTGGAAAGTATTCCCGGAAAACCAAGTGCAAAAAAAATCCAAATAATTGCACTTAAAGGAACGGCCAAAAATCCTTAAAAGAGCACACGGTTGGAGCCTCTAAATAGCAGGTGATAGTCTGGCATTTGGAAGAATGCCCCGTCCCTATGCTAACGAAAACAGAAATAAGAAAATTCAAAAAAAAAAGGGGGGAAACACACACACATTATATTATTTAGTTAGAGAGGTAAGATACGAAAGTTGGCGTTGCCCAGGAATAAATTAAGACAAATATCGACTTCATTGTCCTTTTGAGGAAGTAGGTGGGGAAGAAACTCGGTGTTGCCCGGGAGCAATAAATTTAAAACTGAAAACTCAGGTGAATGACTTACATTATCATTATTTTCTATACATTAAAACAAGAAAGAGGACTTGGCTGGGTAGAGCTGAAATAAAAATGGGGAGGCGGAATGTGAAAACATGTGGAAAGAGAAAGAGACGGATTGAGATAGGTAGAGAGATAGGAGTTTTAAACTGAAGTCCTCCCTACACACACACACCTAAAAATTAAACAAGTCAATTAAAGGTACTGTTATCTATCTTGAACCAGCTGTCGTGACGTTCGACCCGGAATCGTTCGGCTGTCCTACGCAAACGGCCGAGTGCGATTAGCCAATCAGCGAGCAGCCGATAACTTTGTTACAAAAAAATATGTCGTATTAAAAGTAATTTTGGTAAGTTTTTTTTTGGGGGGGGTTTCTTCAAAAAAATTCCTTGTAAATAAAAATACAGTATTCATTTCATAACAGTAACCTTGCTATGTTTTTTTTCCTGTTGTTTCTTCCAAAAAATTCATGTAAATATGTTTAATTTTCTTTGTTTGTTTCTTTAAAAAAATTCCTAACCCTAACCCCCCCAAAAAACAAGCCAAACATTATTATCATAGGACGCAGCACCGTATCAAAAATGTCGGCTGCTCGCTGCTTCAGCTCGGCAACTCTCGGCCGTTTGCGTAGAACAGCCGAACGCTTCCGAGTCGAACGTCACGACAGCTGGTTCAAGATAGATATAAACACCCAATTAAAAATACTTTTTTAAAAAGTTATAATCTAAAAATGTGGTACTTAATCGATAGTATATCGGACGATATTTTACAAAGATAAATTTACAAAAAAAAAAAAAAAAAAATTTTTTTAAGTAAGTAGGTGTGGGGGGGGGGGACGTCTTATACGTCCGCCTTTCTTTTTTTTTCTTTTTTTTCTTTTTAAATATATATTTAAGCTTCAAAAATAAAAAAAAATGGGGCACGGGGAAGAGAAGGCAGTAGGAAAATAACCATGAAAATAAATAATGGCTCGTAAAAAGATGATTTTGTTTGTTTGTTCTTTTCATTTCATGAGGAAAAGAGGGAGACTCTTTCTTGAAAGGACTGCTGCTGGTGCTGCTTATTTTTTAAGTTCAGTCTAATTTTCTATAACTGCTGATGCTGGCTTGTTCGTTTTTTTTTTTTAATTTATTGTTCTTGTTTAAAGATGGCGGCCTTTTCAGTCTGGAGTTGTCTCCCCTCATTAAACCTTCCATGTTGTGTCTTTTTAATTATTTTTTTCGTGTGCGTGTGTGGTGAAAAAAGCCTATATGTATCTGAAAGGAGACAGAGTAAGCAAAAAATAAATATAATAATAAAAATAAAAAAATAAAAAGATTGGCAGATGCGAAGAACACGGAGGAACGCTGGCTTCCGGTGGAAAAAGGTTGAATAGAGTGATACAACATTTTTTTTTTATTCATATTAATTTCAGACTTTTCTTTTTTTCATATTAATTTCAGAGTTTTATTTCATCATATTCTAATAATTAACATAATATAGACTATTTGAAAAATAAGTTATTTGATTGTTTTCAAAACTTTTTAAAAATTTTCATTGAAGAAAATAAACAAAATAGAATAATGTTTTTGAGCACCGGAATGCGTTTTTTTTTTATTTAATGTTTTTTTTTTTTGTTTTTTTTTAATATTTAGTGAAAATAATGTTTTTTTTTGGGGGGGGGGGGTTAGGGTTAGAGTTACGGTTAGGGCATTTCCATTTCTAAGAAAAAAGTTTGATTCCGGAAGTTACTCCATTTCCAAGAAAAAAGGTTTTCATTATTATTTAAAAAAATGTTTTGAAAACAATCAAATAAAAACAAATAAATTATTTTTCAAATAGTCTGTATTATGTTAATTATTAGATTATGATGAAAGAAAAGTCTGAAATTAATATGAAAAAAAAAATTGTTGTATCACTTTCAGACATCCGTAGACACTTTCTTTCAACCTTTTTCCACCGGAAGCCAGCGTTCCTCCGTGTTCTTCGCATCTGCCAAAAGGTTAATACGTTTTTATTTGATGAGGTTCGTTGTACCGAGCGAAATTATTAGAAAAAAGTCAAGATGAAAAGAAAATAATAATAATTTTGATTTTAATAAAAAATATCTGCATCTAACATGGTTTTTTGAAGGCATTTTGCCTCTTTCTTTAAGTTATATATACAACTTAAAGAAAGAGGCAAAATGCCTTCAAAAAACCATGTTAGATGCAGATATTTTTATTAAAATCAAAATCATTATTTTTTTTTTTCATCTTGACTGTTTTCTAATAATTTCGCTATATATATATATATATTGTGTGTATTTAGGCAGCATTTTCTCATTTATGCAAGCATTGTTCAAAATAACAGAATTCGTCTGTTTAATTATACCTTTCAGATTAGAAGAAAAAGCCATGAATCTCTGATGAGGCTCGTTGGACTGAGCGAAATTATTATGAAATGAAAAAAAATATATATATTTTGATTTTAATAAAAAATATCTGCATCTAACACATGATTTTTTAAAGGCATTTTGCCTCTTTCTTTAAGTTTTATATATATACTTTATATTTTTACTACAAGATTTTGGGTTTTAAATTTCTTATAGTAAATAATGAGTCTAATTTTATTGTTATTGTCAATTGGGGATATGTATCTGAGTATAATATTTTTCATGGCTTTTCCTTCTAAGCTGAAAGGTATAATAAATAGACGAATTCTGTTATTTTTAACAAAATAAAAATAAAAATAATAAAATAAAAACATGGTTATTGGAATATAATATGAACCTGACTTTTATATATATATTGTGTGTATTTAGGCAGCATTTTCTAATTTATGCAAAATTAGAAAATGCTGCCTAAATACACACAATATATATATAAAAGTCAGGTTCATATTATATTCCAATAACCATGTTTTTATTTTATTATTTTTATTTTTTCACATTTCCAAAAAACATAACATTTCTGTGAGATATATTTTTTACGGTCCGTTTCATTTGCCTTGTGCCAAACAAAATTTTTATGTCAATATCGTCTCCGCAACATTACAAAATCATCAGAAAAATTCACAAAGAGTAAAAAGTTCTTGGATTAAAGTGTCTTGAAAAAACCTACACTATACAGTGGTTCATTTTTGTGTGAAACCAAACAAAAAGCAAAGAAAAGAGTAACTCACACGTGGGGGAACCCACTAATACGCCATTTTGAATTCTAATATATATATATATATATATATATATATATATATATATATATATATATATATATATATATTGTGTGTATTTAGGCAGTATTTTCTCATTTCTGCAAACATTGTTAAAAATAACAGAATTTTTCTTCTAAGCTGAAAGGTATAATTAAACAGACGAATTCTGTTATTTTTGAAAAATATGAAAAATATTATACACAGATACATATCCCCAATTGACAATAACAATAAAATCAGACTCATTATTTACTATAAGAAATTTAAAACCCAAAATCTTGTAGTAACAAACAATTCCTCCCCAACTCAAAAACCACATGAAAGAACCAATGTTACTTATAAGTTTAAATGCCATTCAGAAGAATGTAACTCCCATAATAATAATAAAGCTAATAGTTACATTGGTTTTACAATCACTACCCTATCCCGCCGCCTCACCATGCATCTTGTAAACTCTAGCTCAATTTACCAACATCTACAAAAACATAACTGCCCTCCCTCTGATTTCAGACAAATTCTAGTTAATAACACTAAAATTATACATTCCAAAACCAATTTTTTAAAATTAAAAATACTGGAAACTATCTAAATAAAACCACAATAACCTAAAATTAACAACATCACATATGAAACCAGTGGTAACATTTTAAAATGATTAACGTAATGCGATTTTGTTATGTGATGACATCCAGCGTTGCTGAATTTAAAATCGTCAACGACTTCCTGGAACAATGCGGAAAAACGTTCTATGCGCGTTTCTCCGCCGTCTTTTTAAAATGCTCTTCTTTCTCCAGCTTTTTTGTTTATTTGCTTTTGACACTTGAGGATGATTCGATGAAGAATCGAAAACGTTTGTGAAACCTGTGAAACCTATAGAACATTTATTAATTTTGGGGGATTTTAATACAAAAAAGACCATCAGAAAAATTGAAAAAATAAAAAAAGGTATAATTAAATAGACAAATTCTGTTATTTTTAACAATATTATAACCAATAACTTTTACCACACAATAAAATTTAATTTTCTACCGACCTGTACAAATTTGATGTACGGAAACTGCTTTAAAGTTTTTATTTCAAAATAAGTTTGTGTCGAAAGGTGAACGAAAAATCTAGGAAGCCATGTTTAAATTTTTACTTGGTCTGAAATAGAGCATTGAACGAAATCTTTTTTTTTTAATAAATAAACTTTTAAAAGTCTCAAAACCTTAAAAGTATACAGGTAGGTAGAAAATTAAATTTTAATGCGTTTGGTGGCAGTTATTAGTCCTATTTTTTTTATTGCTTTTGACACATGAGGATGATTCGACGAACAATTGAAAACGTTTGTGAAACCTGTGAAACCTATGGAATATTTATTATTTTGGGGGGATTTTAATACAAAATAGACCAGCAGAAAAATTGAAATATCACAATATTTCTGGAATATCACCCTTTTCTCAAGTGTTTCTATTTTATTGTTATTGTCAATTGGGGATATGTATCTGTGTATAATATTTTTCAAAAATAACAGAATTCGTCTGTTTAATTATACCTTTCAGCTTAGAAGAAAAATTCTGTTATTTTTAACAATGTTTGCAGAAATGAGAAAATACTGCCTAAATACACACACAATATATATATATATATATATATATATATATATATATATATATATATATATATATATATATTATTATTAGAATTCAAAATGGCGTATTAGTGGGCTCCCCCACATGGGAGTTACTCTTTTCTTTGTTTTTTGTTTGGTTTCACCCAAAAATGAACCACTGTATAGCATAGGTTTTTTCAAGACACTTTAATCCAAGAACTTTTTACTCTTTGTGAATTTTTCTGATGATTTTGTAATGTTGCAGAGACGATATTGACATAAAAATGTTGTTTGGCACAAGACAAATGAAACGGACCGTAAAAAATATATCTCACAGAAATGTTATGTTTTTTTGGAAATGTGAAAAAATAAAAATAATAAAATAAAAATAATAAAATAAAAACATGGTTATTGGAATATAATATGAACCTGACTTTTATATATATATTGTGTGTATTTAGGCAGCATTTTCTAATTTATGCAAACATTGTTAAAAATAACAGAATTCGTCTGTTTAATTATTAGAAGAAAAAGCCATACAAATATTATACACAGATACATAACCCAAATTGACAATAACAATAAAATTAGACTCATTATTTACTATAAGAAATTTAAATGACTGCGAGATTGTTCATATTAAGAAATAATGCGTTGCAGCAAATCAAATCTAAAAATTGCCTCATAATATATATATCACCGTTCACCCACTGACCAACCCTCATATCTAACACTCATTATATTCCAATTCCACCATTTCACTCCCCTCTTAATCTCACTCATTACTTCAATTTCATCATTACTTACCTCCTATATTAAGCCATCCACTACTACCACCACCACCACACTCCAAACAATCAAGTAGCCCCCCCCCCATATGAACATCCATCTAATCACACATTCAGCCACATGAGAATTAACCACCCTTAACAACCAAAAACCATAATAAACCTACTCCTGCTGGCGCTCTTGTATAAGTAGTAACCGATCTGAGGGAGATAACTCTATTTTTCTTAGCCGCCGCTATTCCGAATTCGCTTATACTTTGGCAAGGGAGATAACTTTGTTTATTAATAAAAAAAAAATGTTACGGTTTTGAAATGCGTTAAAAACCCTAACCCTATCCTTAACCCTAACCCCTAAACCGTAACCCCTAAACCGTAACCCTATTCATAATCCCTAACCCTAAACCCTAACACTATCGCAGCATGAAAGAAAATAACTTTTATGCCACAAATTTCATAAACTTTATAACAATTAATTAAAAACATATTACGGATTTTAAATGCGTTCAAAATAACTTTAAGCACTTTTATTTACATGTATACACTTTATATAAACATAAACAGAAAAGTTATTTTCTCTCATGCTGCGATAAACAAAGTTATCTCCCTTGCCAAAGTATAAGCGAATTCGGAATAGCGGCGGCTAAGAAAAATAGAGTTATCTCCCCCAGATCGGTTACTGCCCCACCAAAATAATTCACCTCATAACCTGGCATTATTAATTAATTAATCTAAATACATATAAAAATGTATACAAATACAGAAAAAAATAAAATAAATATAATAAATTAAAAAAATAAATAAATAAATAAATAAATATAATAAATTAAATAAAATAAAAAAATTAAATAAATAAATAAAAACAAGAAGAGAAATAAAGAATAAATAAATAAACAATAATACATACATATATATATATATATATATATATATATATATACAGGGTGTTTCAAAAGTCTTGGGAACATTACAAATGCGTATATCTCATGAACTATTCCAGGTAGAAAAATGAAACTGGTGCCATTTTAAAGCTTGCTTAATCAAGTTTTTGGTCATACTAATGATTTTCGTGTTATCTTTCCAGGTGCAGTAATGGCGTTCTCTAAACAAGATAAGGCATTTTGCGTCCTCCAATTTGCAAAGACTGAATCGTGGACATGTGTTCAGCGTGCATTTCGCAGGAAATTTAAAAAAGAAGCCCCTGAAAGGAAATCCATTGTCAGATGGCATGCTAAATTTGTGAAAGATGGGTGTTTGTGCCCAAGTAAGCGAACAGGTGGCCCTTCAACTTCAGAAGATGCAGTTGAGCAAGTTCGGACAGCCTTTCAGCGGAGCCCCCGTAAATCAGTGAGAAGAGCCAGCAGGGAACTTCAGCTTGCTCCAGCAACTGTCTGGCGTGTCTTAAGGAAACGACTGCAAATGGTACCTTACAAGCTCAAGTTGGTCCAAAAGTTGAAGGACACTGATAAGCCACTTCGCCGTGACTTTTGCATTGCAATGCAAGAGAAGTTGGAAGATAACGGCTTTGATGACCGGCTTGTTTTTAGCGATGAGGCGACCTTCCATCTGAATGGCAAAGTTAACAAGCATAACACTCGCATATGGGGTACTGAGAATCCTCATGAACTTCTTGAGCACGAGCGAGATTCACCAAAAGTGAACGTGTTTTGTGCAATTTCCAAGAAAGGTGTCTATGGACCGTTCTTCTTTGAAGAGGTAACTATCACTGGTGAATCCTATCTCAACATGCTGGAAGACTGGTTAATGGCTCAGTTGGAACAAGCAGAATCTGATGACTTCATTTTTCAACAAGATGGTGCACCACCACACTGGAGTCTTAGAGTAAGGCAGTTTCTTAACACAAGGCTGCCTGGTAGATGGATTGGGAGATCTGGGCGAGGTGATGACGTTCTCATGCCCTGGCCTCCTAGGTCTCCAGATCTTACCCCGTGTGACTTTTTCCTTTGGGGCTTTGTCAAGCAACAAGTCTATGTGCCGCCCCTTCCAAGAGATATTGACGAACTAAAGGCTCGAGTAACGGCAGTTGTGGGAACCATTGACGTCAAGATGCTGGAACGCGTTTGGCAGGAAATGGACTATCGACTAGATGTCTGCTGTGTGACGAATGGTGCTCATATTGAGCAACTTTGAAGATTCCCCACAAAACTTGAAACTTTAACCTTTCCAACGGTACCAATTTCATTTTTCAACTCCTAATAGTTTTTGAGTTATTAAAAATCGTTATGTTCCCAAGACTTTTGAAACACCCTGTATATATATATATATATATATATATAGTGTTATAATGGAATAATTCCAGGAAGAAATCCGGGTAAGAGAGCTCAATGTGGTAAACAGAGCAATAATAACGTAAAATATAATAACACGAAATTACATGATTGTCGATGCAATAATTTATTTCAACCTTGCGGTTTTATTCAAGCATCCAACTTAACAATTACATTTTTGATACTGATAGAAAATTGAATTATCCTCGGCACTTCAAATACAATCAGAGGGAGTGGTGGTAGCAGCCGGTTTGAGCACCCAACATAGAGTGAGTAGGAATTAACATCTTATATTTAACTAAATTAATCTAAGGAGATCTTATGGTTTTTTTTGTTTATTTTTATTAAATAATAACGTCTGGGTTAAGCGCACATATTCTTTCTACATAATTGACCTGGTGACATACGCCTCCATACATACGCACACATATACCTATTCTTAACATCACACACACACAATTTTTGGCTAGCCCGAAATTCAGCTTACCAAGGCGACCGAGATTTTTTACCCGGCAAACGAAACGAGAGCGCCTCGTGTCATCGGCCAGTTGACACTTCTCGTGCCCTAATTATCTCTAGATTCGCGCGTCAAAATTAATTTGAAAATTAAAAATACTCTGATTTTCACAAATTCATCTTACATTAGTTTATAATCTATGGAAGCCTATAATTAATTCTAATCTAATATTGTCTAGTGATAATATTATACACTTAATTTAATTCGCTATCTTATTTTAAGTAAATAACATCTGCATATATCCCTATATATATACACATCTATCTCTACACGCACACACATGTATACATACATATACACACACATACATATATACTTACATCTACACACACATATATATATACACACATACACACATATATATATACACATACATACATACGCACCCACACATACATACATATATACCCCCGTACCTACTACCTAGAATTAAAATTTTTTTTAAGACATCGAAGATAAATGTGTTTCGTCTTTAAGTATTCATTAAAGAACATCCCTACTAAATGAATGCATACCTACACACACACACACACACAAACATATGCACATACACACACATACACACATATACCTATACATACCTATGTACGCACATGCACACATAGCCACAGATGTGCAAAATAGAGATACATATATATGTATGCATAGACATACACAAATGCACACCTGTACACATACCTATATACATACTCAGTCATACGCATACGTACACACATACCTATACTCATATACTCGCACATGCCCATACATGCACACATACACCTGCACCCATGTATACACATATATACCTATATACACATATACATATATACAAAATAATATATACGGCCTGGAAAGTTTTAAATTGCATATACATACCCATAAGTAAAATAATACATACGGCCTAGCAAGTTTTAATAACCGGGGTAAGAGTTTAATTAAATATACGCACACATTGATAAGGCAAATATGCAGTACATACATACACACACACACATACACACACCCACATACATGCTAGCACATACACAGACACAAGCATGCATGTACACATATATATACATACAAAAACAAATGTACTTATATATACGTTCCTAATTTTTATCATACATACATATACACTAATGCCCACATACACGCGCATCCGCACGCGCATGCATACATAGCAAATATAATGCTATCTTATTTCGAATAAGTACACTGAATACACGAATATCTCAATGTACACTCGTATATGCATACATCCGAAAAAACAACTATAACTAATGTCATCAGGTCAGTAATTACATGTTCATAACAGATATTAATGTAAATATTTATGGGGGTTTACCGTAACTGATCTATTTGGTATCTAACTGTTACAAGTCTAGAGGTCTATCAGATTGTTAGATATTGGTAATTTTAAATTTGCATTTATGTCTGCATTTCGCCATCAATTCATCACGTTTGTTTAAAAGATTATTGCGGTCGTATTTTAGGATTCTTATTTTCTCCTCTAAACATAAATTGCATCTCTGCCTAAATCCATTTGGGATATCAGAAAAGCATAGTATTGACCACGAAACCACCGGGGACCGGTTCTCATTTTTCAGAAGCCACCATTGTTTCGCTAATTCTGTTTTGTTCTTGAGATCTGGGTTGTTAAAAGAGTGTTTGTGGTCATAAAAGCGTTGTTTCCAGTTACCCGCGGAGATTCCGATGTAGACTTTATTGTCCCTGTTATTATCTTCCGGATGAATCGTGGCCTTATACACCACACACTCAACTTTACAGTTACCGTCCAGTGGGCAGTTCTCTTTAACTTGGCAATTACATTTATCTACTGTAACCTTATTTTTACTAGAATTGTTTAGTAATTTACGATTATGGGTGCTGATTATTTTATCCATGTTTTTGGTACAAGAGTAACTAATTTTTATGGTTTTTCTATTAAATATCTTTCTGAGTGGATTATTCATGCTAAAATGCTTATCTACTAGGTATTCTTGAACCTAGTAGATAAGCATTTTAGCATGAATAATCCACTCAGAAAGATATTTAATAGAAAAACCATAAAAATTAGTTACTCTTGTACCAAAAACATGGATAAAATAATCAGCACCCATAATCGTAAATTACTAAACAATTCTAGTAAAAATAAGGTTACAGTAGATAAATGTAATTGCCAAGTTAAAGAGAACTGCCCACTGGACGGTAACTGTAAAGTTGAGTGTGTGGTGTATAAGGCCACGATTCATCCGGAAGATAATAACAGGGACAATAAAGTCTACATCGGCATCTCCGCGGGTAACTGGAAACAACGCTTTTATGACCACAAACACTCTTTTAACAACCCAGATCTCAAGAACAAAACAGAATTAGCGAAACAATGGTGGCTTCTGAAAAATGAGAACCGGTCCCCGGTGGTTTCGTGGTCAATACTATGCTTTTCTGATATCCCAAATGGATTTAGGCAGAGATGCAATTTATGTTTAGAGGAGAAAATAAGAATCCTAAAATACGACCGCAATAATCTTTTAAACAAACGTGATGAATTGATGGCGAAATGCAGACATAAATGCAAATTTAAAATTACCAATATCTAACAATCTGATAGACCTCTAGACTTGTAACAGTTAGATACCAAATAGATCAGTTACGGTAAACCCCCATAAATATTTACATTAATATCTGTTATGAACATGTAATTACTGACCTGATGACATTAGTTATAGTTGTTTTTTCGGATGTATGCATATACGAGTGTACATTGAGATATTCGTGTATTCAGTGTACTTATTCGAAATAAGATAGCATTATATTTGCTATGTATGCATGCGCGTGCGGATGCGCGTGTATGTGGGCATTAGTGTATATGTATGTATGATAAAAATTAGGAACGTATATATAAGTACATTTGTTTTTGTATGTATATATATGTGTACATGCATGCTTGTGTCTGTGTATGTGCTAGCATGTATGTGGGTGTGTGTATGTGTGTGTGTGTATGTATGTACTGCATATTTGCCTTATCAATGTGTGCGTATATTTAATTAAACTCTTACCCCGGTTATTAAAACTTGCTAGGCCGTATGTATTATTTTACTTATGGGTATGTATATGCAATTTAAAACTTTCCAGGCCGTATATATTATTTTGTATATATGTATATGTGTATATAGGTATATATGTGTATACATGGGTGCAGGTGTATGTGTGCATGTATGGGCATGTGCGAGTATATGAGTATAGGTATGTGTGTACGTATGCGTATGACTGAGTATGTATATAGGTATGTGTACAGGTGTGCATTTGTGTATGTCTATGCATACATATATATGTATCTCTATTTTGCACATCTGTGGCTATGTGTGCATGTGCGTACATAGGTATGTATAGGTATATGTGTGTATGTGTGTGTATGTGCATATGTTTGTGTGTGTGTGTGTGTGTAGGTATGCATTCATTTAGTAGGGATGTTCTTTAATGAATACTTAAAGACGAAACACATTTATCTTCGATGTCTTAAAAAAATTTTAATTCTAGGTAGTAGGTACGGGGGTATATATGTATGTATGTGTGGGTGCGTATGTATGTATGTGTATATATATATGTGTGTATGTGTGTATATATATATGTGTGTGTAGATGTAAGTATATATGTATGTGTGTGTATATGTATGTATACATGTGTGTGCGTGTAGAGATAGATGTGTATATATATAGGGATATATGCAGATGTTATTTACTTAAAATAAGATAGCGAATTAAATTAAGTGTATAATATTATCACTAGACAATATTAGATTAGAATTAATTATAGGCTTCCATAGATTATAAACTAATGTAAGATGAATTTGTGAAAATCAGAGTATTTTTAATTTTCAAATTAATTTTGACGCGCGAATCTAGAGATAATTAGGGCACGAGAAGTGTCAACTGGCCGATGACACGAGGCGCTCTCGTTTCGTTTGCCGGGTAAAAAATCTCGGTCGCCTTGGTAAGCTGAATTTCGGGCTAGCCAAAAATTGTGTGTGTGTGATGTTAAGAATAGGTATATGTGTGCGTATGTATGGAGGCGTATGTCACCAGGTCAATTATGTAGAAAGAATATGTGCGCTTAACCCAGACGTTATTATTTAATAAAAATAAACAAAAAAAACCATAAGATCTCCTTAGATTAATTTAGTTAAATATAAGATGTTAATTCCTACTCACTCTATGTTGGGTGCTCAAACCGGCTGCTACCACCACTCCCTCTGATTGTATTTGAAGTGCCGAGGATAATTCAATTTTCTATCAGTATCAAAAATGTAATTGTTAAGTTGGATGCTTGAATAAAACCGCAAGGTTGAAATAAATTATTGCATCGACAATCATGTAATTTCGTGTTATTATATTTTACGTTATATATATATATATATATATATATATATATATATAAACAATAACTTAATACACAGACTTCTACCGACTGAATCTATAAATTAATTCGCATTAAAGACCCGATTTAATAACAGGCAGAGTTATTCCCCTTGCACTGTCTTTACACCCGAATACTAGAATCCTTAATAAGTAGCATATTACATTAATTCGATAAACTAATTTAATGAAACTCACAATTAATAATACTTTTTAAATATATGATAATCAATAAATTTAATAAAATCTAGAATAATTAAAAATGAGAGATTGATTACTTTATATTAAAAAAAAATTTTTTTTTTAAATACGAAGAAAAAAAATACGAAAATAAAACAACGACACACAGAAACAAATAAAAAATAAAATATCATCAAAAGTAACAGTTAATTCATCACCATACAATACCCATCATTTATCCAATATTACACACACATTTTTGAACACTACATTTATATACATAACACAACTTTAAAACTTATTAATTTCTATTCTCTGCGGGACTGGTTTGCCCCTACGCTGTTCTCTAGCATCCATTTTGGTAGATTCTCTGCACGTAAAGAGGTTTCATCTGGTGTTTATTATTTTTGACAAAGGGAAGTTTCTTTTTTCCCGAAATATTAAATAAATGATTTTTAATAATCATCCGGACAACACACAAACAGCTAACACCACACTTGCTGTTATGTAAGATTTTAAGAAAAATAAATAGTAAGTCACATTTCGATTTCGATTTATTATTCTCGTTCCTTCCAACTTACATCCTAACCGGTTCTTTGCATTGCCCACAGTCTTTTTAAAAACATACTACTACTATTCCCAGCAATACTTTAAGCAAACTACCATTCTCTATTATATATATATATATATATATATATATATATATATGGCGAATATTTTTGTGTTTTTTTTTTAGAAGGCTTTATTATCTGGACCCACTAAACTTTTAATCTACTTTTGATATGTAGACGATACATTTTGCCTTTTTAATAATAAAACGGAGGCAAATACATTCTTCTCCTTACTCAATAAAATGCATCCCGCATTAAAATATAAAAATATGAAAGAGAGCGTAATTCCACTTTAGCTTTCCTCAATGTATTGGTAACAAAAAACCCATCGAGTTACCTTACATGAAAATACCGTAAACCTACGTTTACAGGATTATATACTCGTTGGGATTCATTTTGCCCTAACAAACGAAAGGTAAAATTCGTCCTTTGAGATGCCATGTTGGTATATGGAGCTTTGAGGGGAGGTGAGCTTGCAAGTACGTCGGCGTCATATGGTAGTACTAGTCATGCCAATATACGTGCTGTTTGCAGAGACACATTCTTCGATAGGGCAAAGAACGAATTTAGGAACATTTTAACAAATAACACATCCATTCTGGCGGTTTCGGGTTGCAGTGTTCGCCTCCCCATAATGGAGGCATTGTTTATACGCATTAATAAACCAAGCATCAACCATTCCCGTTATGAGGGGGGGGGGGGGGTGAAGGTGTATTGAAGTGCTGTTGAAATAATTTAAAAGAGCCCCCTCTTGATAGATTCACCAATTTATTTCATTTTGCAACCGCCTGACGACGACCGATGTCGGTCAAAAACGTTCGCACAAAATACAAAGATTTTTTTACACTCCTTGGATTATTACATCAAATCCGTTGTACAAAGACTAGAAAAAACGGATCAAAAGCTGAATAAGCAGAAGTTGGCACTCCTGTTTAATCAAACATGCATAAAAGAAGGAATGCTGCCCAATTATACAAATATATATATATAGGTATATATATATACTGTCTCTACCCGGCGTTGCATGGGAGTCTTAACTTTCTGTTATATCGTAAGAATAACAATAAGTAAATAAGAAACCCAAGACAGGAATTGAAAGGAATAGGAATTGTATTAAGAATACTTAATTACAATAAGTTGGTCGCCATTACCGGCTTTAGGCAGACGTGCTAAGTGGTTCGCTAAGCGGTTCTCCTTGGTAAGGGAAAAGGTGTCGACTTCATAGTGACCTGACGAATCCATCCTGTCACTATGGGTGAATCCGGATCAGTCCACAACACCTCCCCCTTAAGATTTATTTCATCTTGGAAATATATCTTTTCCTCTTTGGGTCAATCTCTAGACATTCTGTTGAATTTCTCTTTCTTTTCGTTAAAATTCTTACTCCAGTGGCAGGAGTAGTAGTAAGGTTTTGAGGAATCGGTACATCAAAAACATCGTAAAGTACCTCCATGTGGGTTCCTCATGTCAGGTTTGTTTTTACAAGTATCTGCGTCTCAACTGATTTACATGACGCTTGTTTTTCCACTTCGGACCCCGAACCATGTATATCAGGCTTCCGATTCTCTTTATTTTCGTTCATTGGATCTTTTTATACCGTCTCTTAATTGGTCCCCCGATTTTATAAATCAGGGGACTTATGTTTTGAGGTCCGTCCGTCCGTATTTTTCTCCGCAACCATCCATTGAATTTCTCTGAAATTTTGCATGAAGTTGTAACTTTGGTCAGGTTAGAAAGTGACATTCTCCGATTTAAAAAAAAAAATCTGATTAGCCCCCAGGGGGTCAAAAGGCCCCGAAATGGCAAAAAATGTAATTTTTTGCCCCATAACTTTTCATCCATCCATTCAATTTCTCTGAAACTTGGCCAAAATGTAGAGGCAATTGTTCCTAATAGAAAATAAGTATCGCTGACCTTGGAAAAAAATCTGGTTCGCGCCCCCAGGGGGTCAAAAGCCCCCAAAATGGCAAAAAAATGACCCTTTTCTCCCATAACGTTTGATCCATCCATTCAATTTTTCTGAAACTTGGTCAAAATGTAGAGGCAATTGTTCTGGATATAAAATGAGCATCCTTGACCTCAGAAAAATTCTGGTTCGCGTCCCCAGGGGGTCAAAGGGGGGTCAAAAATGCCCCAAATTGCCCAAATTTATTGCATTTTACACTCGCCACATCGAGTCACATACAGAGGGGGACCACACATGTACGGCTTGTTAAATTATATTTTGGAAAGATAACTTAACGAAAGACTATTTTATTTAAAAAAACAAAACAAATAAATACACCTTGGCCTTTATTATAGGATGGAAGCTATATATGTTTAATACTTACTATTTTGAAATAATTGCACAGCCTAGAGATTGACTTCGAACCCCTTTCCTAGGGGTCCAATGGTGGCTTGTCCATTGCATGGTGAGGAGACACAGACTCCACATTATTGGTTGGAACTGGCTGGTCAATGTTCTCATACGTTCCTCCGGGACGGGAGGCTGCTGAGACAGAAAGCAAAAGAAAGTAAAAATATTAAAAATTAATCTAATTTACTGGCAAAAAAAAAGCAAAGTGCAACAAGCCATGTAAAAAGACGTCGATATGTTTGATACTGGGCGAGTAGCGACCCACTAGTATATTAGATGGTTAGTTGAGAATAACATGAAATGAAAGGTCAGCCGGGGTCAACTTATGTCGAATATGAACCAGTTTCTGTGAACTTTGCGTCGGCAGCGTTCGGAATGTTAAGTAAACACTTGAGGTGACGAAGCGAATGTTGACAGATGATAACTTCGATACGTTGCTGCGTCATATATATATATTTTTTTTTTCAGTTTTATTTTCAAGAAAGATGGCAAATGACAAAAAAAACAAAAAAACGTGCCGCTTCTTACGGAATATCAAGCTCTACATTTAGTGTTTGTACACCTCCATGAATACTTGTCCGTTGTTCATCTTGTTAATATTTTAAACTTAATTAATTAATTAATATATATATACGTTTAATGGTGGCAGAAGATAACTTTGATACGTTGCTGCGTCATTTTTTTTTTTTTTTTCAGTTTTATTTCAAGAAAGATAGCAAATAACAAAAAAAACGTTCCACTTCTTACAGAATTTTAAGCTCTACATTTAGTGTTTGTACACCTCCATAAATACTTGTCCGTTGTTCATCTTGTTAATATTTTAAACTTAATTAATTAATTAATATATATATATATATATATACGTTTACTGGGATAGTTAGTTAGTGGGGAAACGCTAGTAAGAAACAGAAAAAATTACGCAAGAATTTGACTTTACAAACTGCACCCTCCTCAAGACCAAATACTCTCTCCCACACCGCAAGTAAATCGTAACCCTTTTCTCATCGGCATCTAACGTAAAGCTCAGACGCGTATCTTATTTCTTAAGCAAACATCTAGCAAAAACCACACTGAAACAATGCAATAGATTGCGCCACATGTAATAACATTTCTGACATGTTTTTCTTTTTGCCAACAGCTTTCTTTCCTGGCAGAAAGAAATGACTCCTTTGGGAAATTCGACACTACTACACAGCTCTTAGTAATTCATTTTTTTTGGGGGGGGGGGAGAGAGATTTAACAGGAAATGAACATGCACTGGCTTTGATCAATTGCAATACTGGTTTTAAAATTGTCGTCTGGTAGCTGACAGCTAATTGGCTAATCGCTCGGCATCTCTCAGATGTTTGCATAACATGTCCGAACTCTGCCAAGTTCACGGAAACTGGTTCTTATCCGATCTTATAAAATGGTTAGTTGTAATATAACAGGAAATGAAAGGTCAGCCAAGGTCAACTTGATGAACCCGAGGTAGTCATTGCTAGACTGTGGGAATTAATAGAAACGGATATGACATCACATGACTCAAAGAGTCCGTTTGGAAGCACGTCGCTCATGGGTGTGTAAAAGGATATGGCTGACAAAATATGATTAAACAGCGATTATATCTATCTATCTATCTCTGTCTCCCCCCCCTCCACTGGTTAGTGATTTGGAATGAAGATCATGTTGAATAAACCTCCTTTGTCCTCCATCAGTTCTGTTTAGACTCAGTTCTTTTGAAAGTAAGTATAAATAAAGAGCTTTAATTTCAGGAGGGTGTGCTCAGTCTGGAAGGATCCCACAGAAGCGTGTACAAACAAGAACAACAAGCAATAAGGTACGACACAAGGTTGAGAGCGCACCGTAGATACAATGCGAATGTTTGTCCAAGGAGACTTTAAACCTGGATATGATAGGCATCATCACGTTGACACACCGGTTCCCGTTAGATCACTGAAGTTAAGCAACTTTGAGCCTGGTCAGTACTAAATAGGTGACCATTTGGGAATACCAGGCACTGTATGCTATGGACAAATAGCGTCGCCAACCCGCAGTGCCTAGCATGGCGACTATGGCAAAAAACCCTTAATGACGGTCACTAATAAGGTGTCGGTAAACAAGGGAGGGGTTCCTTTTCCAGGGGAGTGATCAAAAACCCTGATGATGATGATGATGGTGATGATAAGCATCGTCACTACCTCTTCTGGTAGACTGTGCCACGGAGCAGAAACACGGACAGAGAACGCTGCCTTTCTTCTATTGAGACAAAAACGATGGTGGTACATCTTGGAGACCACAACTTGGCACTGGAATGAAAAGCTCGTCAAAAGTAGATTTAAATTTCCCATTGATGATGTACGCCAGAATCGTGTCCCCTTGCATCTATGGATATTTGGGGCCTCTTGGCCCCTTAGTTTATCGCCGATCTTAAGTCATCTCTACCCATGCTGTTCGCTCCAAGACTTCCAACTGACTACCCACTTTTCTTAAACCCCCAGTTTGACGTCACGTCCGCTTCTGGCTACAAGGTTATGGTTACATTTGAGTACATACTTGCTGACCCCATGACCCCATGACCCCGAGTACGTGTGAATGCCGCCCTGGAAACCAAACTCATCAGATATATACTAGTAGCAACGTACCTATTACTATTTAACATAAGCTGTAAAGATCGGATGGTACACCGGTTTATTGTTTTAGATTTATATATTTAGCATGGGTTCGTTTGGAAATTAATTTCTACAAACCGTCTAACATATGCCAGCATGTAAAACCGATGTTAAACTGAATATGATGATTTGTATATTTTTTAAAACTTTTGACCATTATTAATATGGACAAGTGCGCCAGAATCGTGTCCCCTCGCATCCTCTGCTGCTCAAGTGAGGGGTAATTATTCAAAGATGCATTCAGCGCCACCTTCAACTGTTTGGTTGTCTGCATTATGCAAATTAGACTAAACTGATTTGCATATTCTTCTTCATCATCCGATTCATAAATATGCACTTACTTATTTACCAGCAATGCTTCAAGCAAACTACCCTTTCTTCTTCTTGATCCAATGTATTTTTGAACAGGCCTTTGAACCTCTATAAGAATATGGGTCTTGATCAAAGTCTTCCACTCCAGGCTCGGTGGTCACGAGGATCTAAGTTTGTAATCCCCCAAGGCTGCATGGTCACATTTACACAACTCATCCCAAGAAAGCCTCAGTCTTCCAGCCTGCCAACTTAATGTAGTGGACATGTCTCTGAACCAGGAGATCCAGCTGGAGCTTCACTCGACATGGTCAAGCCAACTCATCCTGCCCAGCTTAAGGACATCAGTTATTTCCCATATACCAAGCCTAGAAAGAAGTATCTCAAAGAAAGTGTTGTCTTCCAGCCTGACATGACAGATCCATAATTCGACATGGCCAAGCCATCTCATCCTGCCCAGCAGTTATTTCCCGTATACGAAGCCTAGAGAGAAGAGTCTCGTAAAGAGTGTCGTCTTCCGGCCTGACATGACAGATCCATCTAATCATGGGTCTTCCGTTACATAGCAGTCTCTTGATAGCGCTCACTGATGCAGCCCATGTTTCAAAGCTATAACGCATAACACTCCTCACACAGCTGGTGTACACCTGTCCTCTAGTTGTGAACGCCAGATGCTTATTTGTCAAAATGGGCAGGAGTTCTCTAAAGCCGCTCCAGGCCGACTTGCATCGGGCAATAGCAGAAGTCTCACAACCATCATCGTCTGAACAAGAGTCACCCAGGTAGCAGAACTCAGCTACAGCTTCCAGTTTGCTATCCCTCAACTGCGAAGAAACATATATATGTGAAGAGTTATTGCATATGCATCAATATCCAAACACATTAACTATTGATTATGGACAGTTGAAGTTATCACGCTTAATATACCATATCCGTCAAACTATAATATGAAAAAAAAAAAATCCATAGCCTCAAAGTTTTCATCGGCACATTCCGACAGGTTACGTAAACCGCCAGAATGTGCCGATCAAAATGCGGTTCGTAAACTGCATAAGTAGCAAATAATCAAACTCTGTGGGTACACAAGAAGAAAGTACAGTGGAATTACAGGTAGGTTGAGAGATGATAACCAGTTTGTGTGGAAGTGGGTAAAGACAATGAGGACGGATGAGAACTCAGATGTGGAGAAAGTATATTTGGATGGCGAGACGATCGAGGTTGTCCGCAAGTTTTGTTACCTTAGTGATATCATTGGAGCACCCAAAAGAAGCACCTTTCTCACAGAAAAGACGTTGCTAGTCTTTCTCTACTCTATCGTTATTTTCATGGAAGGTGCTCGACTGAGCTCCAATCTCTTCTCTGCAGCCCCTTTCTCACAGAAAAGATATTGCTAGTCTTTCTCTACTCTATCGTTATTTTCATGGAAGGTGCTCGACTGAGCTCCAATCTCTTCTCTGCAGCCCCTTTCTCACAGAAAAGACGTTGCTAGTCTTTCTCTACTCTATCGTTATTTTCATGGAAGGTGCTCGACTGAGCTCCAATCTCTTCTCTGCAGCCCCTTTCTCACAGAAAAGATATTGCTAGTCTTTCTCTACTCTATCGTTATTTTCATGGAAGGTGCTCGACTGAGCTCCAATCTCTTCTCTGCAGCCCCTTTCTCACAGAAAAGACGTTGCTAGTCTTTCTCTACTCTATCGTTATTTTCATGGAAGGTGCTCGACTGAGCTCCAATCTCTTCTCTGCAGCCCCTTTCTCACAGAAAAGACGTTGCTAGTCTTTCTCTACTCTATCGTTATTTTCATGGAAGGTGCTCGACTGAGCTCCAATCTCTTCTCTGCAGCCCCTTTCTCACAGAAAAGACGTTGCTAGTCTTTCTCTACTCTATCGTTATTTTCATGGAAGGTGCTCGACTGAGCTCCAATCTCTTCTCTGCAGCCCCTTTCTCACAGAAAAGATATTGCTAGTCTTTCTCTACTCTATCGTTATTTTCATGGAAGGTGCTCGACTGAGCTCCAATCTCTTCTCTGCAGCCCCTTTCTCACAGAAAAGACGTTGCTAGTCTTTCTCTACTCTATCGTTATTTTCATGGAAGGTGCTCGACTGAGCTCCAATCTCTTCTCTTCTCTGCAACCCCTTTCTCACAGAAAAGACGTTGCTAGTCTTTCTCTACTCTATCGTTATTTTCATGGAAGGTGCTCGACTGAGCTCCAATCTCTTCTCTGCAGCCCCTTTCTCACAGAAGAGACGTTGCTAGTCTTTCTCTACTCCGTCATTATTTTCATGGTAGGTGCTCGACTGAGCTCCAATCTCTTCTCTTCTCTGCACCCCCTTTCTCACAGAAGAGACGTTGCTAGTCTTTCTCTACTCCGTCATTATTTTCATGAAAGGTGCTCGACTGAGCTCCAATCTTTTCTCTTCTCTGCACCCCCTTTCTCACAGAAGAGACGTTGCTAGTCTTTCTCTACTCCGTCATTATTTTCATGAAAGGTGCTCGACTGAGCTCCAATCTTTTCTCTTCTCTGCACCCCCTTTCTCACAGAAGAGACGTTGCTAGTCTTTCTCTACTCCGTCATTATTTTCATGAAAGGTGCTCGACTGAGCTCCAATCTTTTCTCTTCTCTGCACCCCCTTTCTCACAGAAAAGACGTTGCTAGTCTTTCTCTACTCCGTCATTATTTTCATGAAAGGTGCTCGACTGAGCTCCAATCTCTTCTCTTCTCTGCACCCCCTTTCTCACAGAAGAGACGTTGCTAGTCTTTCTCTACTCCGTCATTATTTTCATGAAAGGTGCTCGACTGAGCTCCAATCTTTTCTCTTCTCTGCACCCCCTTTCTCACAGAAGAGACGTTGCTAGTCTTTCTCTACTCCGTCATTATTTTCATGAAAGGTGCTCGACTGAGCTCCAATCTTTTCTCTTCTCTGCACCCCCTTTCTCACAGAAGAGACGTTGCTAGTCTTTCTCTACTCCGTCATTATTTTCATGAAAGGTGCTCGACTGAGCTCCAATCTTTTCTCTTCTCTGCACCCCCTTTCTCACAGAAGAGACGTTGCTAGTCTTTCTCTACTCCGTCATTATTTTCATGGTAGGTGCTCGACTGAGCTCCAATCTCTTCTCTTCTCTGCAGCCCCTTTCTCACAGAAGAGACGTTGCTAGTCTTTCTCTACTCCGTCATTATTTTCATGGTAGGTGCTCGACTGAGCTCCAATCTCTTCTCTTCTCTGCACCCCCTTTCTCACAGAAGAGACGTTGCTAGTCTTTCTCTACTCCGTCATTATTTTCATGGTAGGTGCTCGACTGAGCTCCAATCTCTTCTCTTCTCTGCACCCCCTTTCTCACAGAAGAGATGTTGCTAGTCTTTCTCTACTCGTCGTTATTTTCATGGTAGGTGCTCGACTGAGCTCCAACCCCTGAACCCCTCTCTCTGTAAAACCTTCACAGCAAGAACTCGTCTAGCTACAGCCATTGCAAAAGATTTTCCTTTTTCGCTCTGTGTACTAAAAAACAAACAGAACTTTCCTAGAACTTCTCATCTGAGGAACACAATACCACGGGGTTGCTTTCCAACTGACTACATATTCAAATTCTGTCGATTCAACCCTTCGTTTCAAATCCTCTTATATTGTTGTTCATCGTTTAACTGACAATTTCATAAACCCTTATCCTTTAATGGAAAGACGTGAAAAATGATAAAATAAAAAAGAAAAAGAATAATAAAAAAAAGAAAAGAAAAAATAATAATTTGAAAAAAAAATTTTAATTAAAAATAAGAAAAAGGTTTTTTTAAATAAAATAAAAATAACTAATAAAAATTAAAATTAAAAATAAGAAAAATTAAAAAGAAAAATGAATGAAGAATTAAAAAAAAATTAATTAAACAAAATTAAAAAATAAATAACACTAAAAAATACAAAAATATATTTTTAAAAACATTTAAGCAATTTTTTTTATATGATAGAAATACAAAAATATAACTAATCAAAATAAAAACTAATAAAAAAATTTTTTAAATACAAATTAAATAAAAATAAAAAATAAAAAAATAAAAATACAAAACTAATAAAAATACGAAACTAATAAAAATACAAAATTAATAAAAATTAAAAATAATGAAAATAAAAATCAAATTTAAAAAAATAAATGATTTAAATAAAAAATGAAAATAATAGAAATAATAAGGATTTTTTAAATTTCAAAAGTAGAAAAAATACATTTTTTAGAATAATTAAAAAAGTAAGAAAAATAATAATAAAAATAAAAAATCAAATTTTAAAAAAATAAATTAAAAAAATAGAAATAATACGAATTAAAAAAATGTCAAAAGTAGATAAAAATTAAAGTAAAAAATAAATTTAAAAAATATTTTTTTTAAATAATAATTTTTATTTTTAAAAAAATATTTTTTTTAATTTTATTTTTTACTTGAATTTTTTTTAAATAATAATAATAAAAATAAAAATAAAATTTTTAATAAATTTTTTTTTAAATAATTTAAAAAATTAATAAAATTAAACGTTCAACATATATTTACAAACGCTATCCGAGAGAAAATGAGAAACTGATGGTACTCACAGAGTCCAGGAATGGTGAAAGTGTCGTAGATTCCTCCTCGGTCTTGGTAGATGCGGTAGAGTAGGAAACAGGAGACCGGCTTGAGTAGAAGATTCACAATGCTCATGCTGAGGTCAAAGGTTAAGGATTTTTGGAAGTTCAAAAGGTCAACATGTCAGATGACAGATGAGTTACTCCCCTTTAATGGAGACAGGAAGTCGAGACTATTAAAAGGGGAGATGATTACAGCTTAGGATGTGATGTGGACCAGTAAATGTCTGTGGTGGCAGAGGGATTTTTTTTTAATGAAAATTACACCAGACAAGGCATGAAGCCACTTGATGTAAGGAGCTAAAAAAAATATATATATACTACTTTAAGGTAGAAACTAGCTTACGATAAGTGTTAGATAGATAAATTCATGGAATGTGAGGACTAAAGGACAAAATCAGGGAAGCAAGAGTTACGAGGTAACTGCCGAAAGTAAATTTATTAACATTTAGAACTACGCTCAGCCTCCAAAAACATTCCATGAAAAATGCCAGTATACTAAAATCATATGCCCTTAATACGGTTAAGATGAAAATTCATATACACTAAATGTACAAAAGCAAGGAAATTCCCAAATTTTCACACTTTTATTGTCATTAAGGGTATGCCTACATATCAACCAAACCATTTCATTATCACATCGCTACAGTATAAATCTCTATGCATGAGTGGATGAAGTGTGTGAGGTGCGCTGAAGAAAAATTCCTACCAGTAAAATACATAGCCCTGTTGTGCTCGCATACCCTTAATGACAATAAAAGTGTAAAAATTTAAGAATTTCCTTGCTTTTATACATTTAGTGTATATGAATTTTCATCTTAACCCTATTGAGGGCATATGATTTCAGTATACTGGCATTTATCATGGAATGTCACTACTTTTGTAAAGGCTATGCCTCAATACAATGGTCATTTTTAAGGTTTTTTGGAATTTTCTGGAAAACTAAGGTATATGGTAAACTGAAATTAAAATGCCATCAACTAGACCCTAGAACCTGTATCTCTACCAAAAATCAGCTGAATCCATCAAATAGTTGATGAGATACAGAGTGGTACATACGTACGTACACACAGATAAATAGCATGATTCATGATTGAACTTTCTGGATCTCTGGGTTGCCTTGACTAATGATGCTGAAATTCTTCACACTTATAGAACCTATCAAATAAAAATTTTGTGCAAAGTTTTAACTAATTTGGTTTATTGGTTTTTGAGTTATGATTGATCAAAGAAATGAGATTTCCAGCATCGGCCATTCATGTAGTCTATTAAGGGATAGAGCGCTCTCGCGCCTCCCTTGATTTACTGGTCCACATACTATTGCCAACCGAGATTTTCAAAGTCCGTTTAATCAGAACCAAAAATCCCCAGAAACCCGATAGATTTAAAATTTTTAGTATCCTATCTAAAATTTGTTAGTACTTAGATTCAACAAGATACACTCTAATAAGATCGGAGGTTACATCGGCTGAAACGTTGTAAGAATAACATCTAAGATGAGAACAGTAGTCCGAATAATCCAAATTATACAAATTGAGTTATCCATCAATTGACGATGAAACGAGAATAAACTACAAGAAACCTCTCCAACCACCGATTGTCATGGCAAATAACACCCTACCTGAGAGTTCATCATTCAAACTCCTCGGCCTAACGTTCACAGGTAACATGAATTGGAACAAATACATTGAAGATATTGCCAAGGCTGCCGCAAAGAAGGTTGGCTCACTCTACCGTGCTAATAAACTCCTCACACCTGACATTATCCTGTATCTCTACAAAGCCACCATCCGCCCATGCATGGAGTATTGTTGCCACATCTGGGCTGGTGCATCATCCACTAGTCTCTCCCTCCTTGACAAGGTCCAAAAAAGAGTCGCCAACCTAATAGGTCCCTCACTGTCAACCAAGCTTCAGTCCCTGTCCCATCGCTGCAATGTAGCATCCTTATGTTTGTTTTACAAATACTTCAATGTATTATGCTCCGATTAATTGGCTACTCTGGTGCCCCCTCGACGTAAATTCACTAGACCAACTCGACAATCAGCTAAATCCCATCCATCCATTGTGGAGGTCTCCAGATACCGGAGAGCCTTCTATTCAAATAGCTTCTTTCCTCGTGCTGCTGGACTCTGGAACTCCCTCACTGCTCCCTGTTTCCCCGAAAGTACTGACATGCAGAAATTTAAAACTAATGTAAACAGATATCTCACTGCGCAGATCCAAATTTAGGTTGACCCCCTCCAACCTTCTCCCTTTTCTTTTTTCTCAGTAGCCTCTTACGTCTACAGTGGCAGCTTGCCTTGTTTGGGGTGAACTATATTAAATAAAAAAAATAAAAATAAAAAAAAAACTATCAAAGGATCATCAGTTTGTAACTATGTGAATTTGAATCCAATTATGGAATTAGACCGTCTGATGATCGTGCACGCATGAAACCATGATAATAGTATACAGAGATATCAAGCGGACATCATGCGGAAGAACAGACTGCGTTGGTTGGGTCACATTGAGTGTAGCGATAGCTGGATTGCTAAAGTCCGACAGGTGAATGTGCCAGCAGAGAACATCACCACTGGCAGACCCAAGTTGACTTGGGAGGACGTAGTCAAACGTGATAGGAAGGCCATGGGTATGGATTCCATCAAGCCTTGCCAAAGACAGGAGTGGAGAGGAAGACTTAGATTTCGAGACTAGACAATCAGGCCCCACCCTCATCAGAGGATTAATTATGGCCTGATTCAACAAATAAACCGGTTGTTGATGATGATGATGATGATGATGATGATGATGGTGATGATGATGATGATGATGATGACGACGGTGATGGTGATGATGATGATGTTGATGATGATGATGAGACAACTTATCTTTTTATCTAAAATCAGTTAAGCACACAGACAATTTCGATTTTTCGGACTCACGCTTTTGCTGACTCACGCTTTTTGCTGACTCACGCTTTTTGCTGACTCACGCTTTTTGCTGACTCACGCCATTTTGCTGACTCACGCTTTTGCTGACTCACGCTTTTGCTGACTCACGCTTTTGCTGACTCACATTTTGCTGACTCACATTTTGCTGACTCACATTTTGCTGACTCACATTTTGCTGACTCACATTTTGCTTAACCTGCATATAGTTCATAGTAGTCCATTAACTGGAGCAGTTATGCTTCCCATTGTGAAAAATACACATGATCATCTACAACCAGATCATCAGTTTGTCAATGAGCGCAACTACAACTACTGCTACCCGTCGAATAGCCGGATTTATGGTCAACGTCTACTCTTCTAGATCGGCCGTGTTCTGCGTACGCCGATGCATTTTAAACGGATAACATCGAGAAGGATGATGTCGCTCCTCATCATGCACGCACGCACGATGTAAGAAACTATATTTTGCGCAGCACTATGTGATGCGCAAAATATAGCCTCTCCCTAGTGAATGCAGCACTCAGAAGAAAATATAATTATAGAGATTGACTTAATGCAAAGGATACCCCAGGGCAAAACGGTATTCGCTGAGATAGCCTGAAAATAAAACGGTCGAGTCGTACGATTAGAAAAATAAAAAGACATGAGCACAGGTACTATTTTTTCTTTAGTGATGAGATAATTGGAAACAATATGAAAAAATTTGATGTTTTAGATTTTTTTTTTTTTTTTTTTTTTTTACATACAGACACAAAATCTCCATTACAATACGATAGAAAAAAATCGTCCTGAGAAAGGTGGATATATTTACTAGTATTATTAACTATTTTTCCATGATGTAAATCGTTAATTCTTTTTAACTATAAAAATGACCGTATTTCGATATTAGTTAAAAAAAAAGGACCGTATTTCGGTTTTAGTTAAAAAAAAAAGGACCGTATTTCGGTTCTAGTTAAAAAGGACCGTATTTCGGTTCTAGTTAAAAAAAAGGACCGTATTTCGGTTCTAGTTAAAAAAAGGACCGTATTTCGGTTCTAGTTAAAAAAAAGGAACGTATTTCGGTTCTAGTTAAAAAAAGGACCGTATTTCGGTTCTAGTTAAAAAAAGGACCGTATTTCGGTTCTAGTTAAAAAAAGGACCGTATTTCGGTTCTAGTTAAAAAAATGACCGTATTTCGGTTCTAGTTAAAAAAATGACCGTATTTCGGTTCTAGTTAAAAAAATGACCGTATTTCGGTTCTAGTTAAAAAAATGACCGTATTTCGGTTCTAGTTAAAAAAATGACCGTATTTCGGTTCTAGTTAAAAAAAGGACCGTATTTCGGTTCTAGTTAAAAAAGGACCGTATTTCGGTTCTAGTTAAAAAGGACCGTATTTCGGTTCTAGTTAAAAAAAAGGACCGTATTTCGGTTCTAGTTAAAAAAAAGGACCGTATTTCGGTTCTAGTTAAAAAAATGACCGTATTTCGGTTCTAGTTAAAAAGGACCGTATTTCGGTTCTAGTTAAAAAGGACCGTATTTCGGTTCTAGTTAAAAAAAGGAACGTATTTCGGTTCTAGTTAAAAAAAGGAACGTATTTCGGTTCTAGTTAAAAAGGACCGTATTTCGGTTCTAGTTAAAAAGGACCGTATTTCGGTTCTAGTTAAAAAGGACCGTATTTCGGTTCTAGTTAAAAAAAGGAACGTATTTTGGTTTCAGTTAAAAATGACCGTATTTCGATATTAGTTCAAAAAAAAGGACCGTATTTCGGTTTTAGTTAAAAAAAAAAAGGACCGTATTTCGGTTTTAGTTAAAAAGGACCGTATTTCGGTTCTAGTTAAAAAAAGGACCGTATTTCGGTTCTAGTTAAAAAAAAGAACGTATTTCGGTTCTAGTTAAAAAGGACCGTATTTCGGTTCTAGTTAAAAAGGACCGTATTTCGGTTCTAGTTAAAAAAAGGAACGTATTTCGATTCTAGTAAAAAAAAGGAACGTATTTCGGTTCTAGTTAAAAAGGACCGTATTTCGATATTAGTTCAAAAAGAATTGTATTTTCGATATTAGTTCAAAAAGAATTGTATTTTCGATATTAGTTCAAAAAGAATTGTATTTTCGATATTAGTTCAAAAAGAATTGTATTTTCGATATTAGTTCAAAAAGAATTGTATTTTCGATATTAGTTCAAAAAGAATTGTATTTTCGATATTAGTTCAAAAAGAATTGTATTTTCGATATTAGTTCAAAAAGAATTGTATTTTCGATATTAGTTCAAAAAGAATTGTATTTTCGATATTAGTTCAAAAAGAATTGTATTTTCGATATTAGTTCAAAAAGAATTGTATTTTCGATATTAGTTCAAAAAGAATTGTATTTTCGATATTAGTTCAAAAAGAATTGTATTTTCGATATTAGTTCAAAAAGAATTGTATTTTCGATATTAGTTCAAAAAGAATTGTATTTTCGATATTAGTCACATAATCTGGCACAAGGACAAAAGCATGAGACACCCAAATGCTAATTGCATTCATCAACCACCTGGTGTTTTAAAATGCAACAATTTCAGTTTTTTTTTGGTGAAACAAAATAAATGTTACCATATTTTACCTAATAAGAAATGACTCTTATTTAATGAGGTACTTATTTAATGAGGTACATAGTTAATGAGGTATTTAATGAGGTACTATATTTAATGAGGTACATATTTAACGAGGTACTATATTTAACGAGGTACATATTTAATGAGGTACATATTTAACGAGGTACTTATTTAACGAGGTACTTATTTAACGAGGTACATATTTAACGAGGTACATATTAAACGAAGTACATATTTAACGAGGTACTTATTTAACGAGGTACTACACACTCCTCTTTACGCTAAAACCTCGACGGATTAAACTATCCCAAGGTCTATTGCTGATTTCAGGATGAGGCCCCTTAAAAAGAAAACTTTAATCTGAATAGGCAAAAAGACATTTAGATATTTATTAAAATGGTATGTACAATCACTTGAATTTCATTGAAACAACGCTAAAGTCAAGTCCAACTGGCCTCTCCCTCATTTAAAACCAAAACAAAACAAAAAAAAACGTATTTCGATATTAGTCAAGAATGACCGTATTTCGATATTAGTCAAGAATGACCGTATTTCGATATTAGTCAAGAATGACCGTATTCCGATAGTAGTCAAGAATGACCGTATTCCGATAGTAGTCAAGAATGACTGTATTTCGAAAATAGTTAAGAATGACCGTATTTCGAAAATAGTTAAGAATGACCGTATTTCGATATTAGTAAAAAATGACCGCAATTTTTAAAAGGCCAGAGTACCGCCTCTTTAGGGGCACTGGCTTTTTTCTCACCACATTCCAACCTTGTGCCTGATCTTCCTGCGGTGTGAAGGAAATAAATACGCAGTCTGCTTCAGCTTGGATACCATTTGATCACACCTCGTAGACTTTAAGTATCGACAAAACAAGATCCAAACAAACGAGTTTATTGATTGGTGAACCGAAACAGTGTCTAGTGTCTAATTTACTCATCGATTTATTTATATTAACGAGTATTCCGGTTACTTCACTAAGAATGCTCGGACTAAAGTTAGACCATTTCTTGGCTGTGATCCAGACCTCACAAGGAAACTGTCTGACCTGCAAACTGTACTCTCTCTCTCTCTCCCTTTCTCTTTTACTCCCAAGGAACGTCTTCAGTCAGTAACAATATTATTCTGCCCAGTTAATCTACTTGATGAGAATTAGGGAACTCAATCGGTATTATGTTCTTTATTACCTTACTTGCCCCCACCCTAACCCTAACCTGCCCTAACCCGTCCCCCATCCAACTGTATCCGCCCCACCCTAACCATAGCCCTAACCCGCCACCACCCTAACCTTAACCTAACCCACCCCCACCCTAACCGTAACTTAACCTAACCCCACTGTACCTGTCCCCACCCTAACCCTTACCTTAACTTTAACCTGCCCCCACCCTAACTGTACCTGCCCCCACCCTAACCCGCCCCCACCTTCCCCAGCCTCTCACTTAATTTTCATTCCCCCCCCCTTCCGTCTTTAAATCAGCTTCAATTAAAAGAATTTTTTTTTAATTGGTAAATACTTCACCCCCCCCCCCTGTAACCTCGCACCCCAATAACTAATGTTACATAAAGTTTATTTACCTCCTGTCCAGAAGGTTCGACACAGGGTCAGAATCAGGGTCAGGTTTCGAAAAGCCAGTCCACTAGGAAGAGTGCACTGTGGCCTACAAAAAAAAATGCCCGAACAGCCCCGTCGGCATTCCCCTGGTAGGGGCACCTCAGGTGCTTAGCAATAAACTAACCCCTTCTCAAAGAGTGAGAAGGTAAACCATGGGATGGTGGATCTCCTAGGACTGAACCGAACCATGCCTCAGACCGACAGCAACAAAGCCACTGTCGAACTGATTGTCGCGGACGTATCCTCGATTGGTATAAACAACATCTTCAGCAACAAAGCCACTGTCGAACTGATTGTCGCGGACGTATCCTCGATTGGTATAAACAACATCTTCAGCAACAAAGCCACTGCCGAACTGATTGTCGCGGACGTATCCTCGATTGGTATAAACAACATCTTCAGCAACAAAGCCACTGCCGAACTGATTGTCGCGGACGTATCCTCGATTGGTATAAACAACATCTTCAGCAACAAAGCCACTGTCGAACTGATTGTCGCAGACGTATCCTCGATTGGTATAAACATCTTCAGCAACAAAGCCACTGTCGAACTGATTGTCGCGGACGTATCCTCGATTGGTATAAACAACATCTTCAGCAACAAAGCCACTGCCGAACTGATTGTCGCGGACGTATCCTCGATTGGTATAAACAACATCTTCAGCAACAAAGCCACTGTCGAACTGATTATCGCAGACGTATCCTCGATTGGTATAAACATCTTCAGCAACAAAGCCACTGCCGAACTGATTGTCGCGGACGTATCCTCGATTGGTATAAACAACATCTTCAGCAACAAAGCCACTGTCGAACTGATTGTCGCAGACGTATCCTCGATTGGTATAAACATCTTCAGCAACAAAGCCACTGCCGAACTGATTGTCGCGGACGTATCCTCGATTGGTATAAACAACATCTTCAGCAACAAAGCCACTGTCGAACTGATTGTCGCAGACGTATCCTCGATTGGTATAAACATCTTCAGCAACAAAGCCACTGTCGAACTGATTGTCGCGGACGTATCCTCGATTGGTATAAACAACATCTTCAGCAACAAAGCCACTGCCGAACTGATTGTCGCGGACGTATCCTCGATTGGTATAAACAACATCTTCAGCAACAAAGCCACTGTCGAACTGATTGTCGCAGACGTATCCTCGATTGGTATAAACATCTTCAGCAACAAAGCCACTGCCGAACTGATTGTCGCGGACGTATCCTCGATTGGTATAAACAACATCTTCAGCAACAAAGCCACTGTCGAACTGATTGTCGCAGACGTATCCTCGATTGGTATAAACATCTTCAGCAACAAAGCCACTGCCGAACTGATTGTCGCGGACGTATCCTCGATTGGTATAAACAACATCTTCAGCAACAAAGCCACTGTCGAACTGATTGTCGCAGACGTATCCTCGATTGGTATAAACAACATCTTCAGCAACAAAGCCACTGTCGAACTGATTGTCGCGGACGTATCCTCGATTGGTATAAACAACATCTTCAGCAACAAAGCCACTGCCGAACTGATTGTCGCGGACGTATCCTCGATTGGTATAAACAACATCTTCAGCAACAAAGCCACTGTCGAACTGATTGTCGCAGACGTATCCTCGATTGGTATAAACATCTTCAGCAACAAAGCCACTGCCGAACTGATTGTCGCGGACGTATCCTCGATTGGTATAAACAACATCTTCAGCAACAAAGCCACTGTCGAACTGATTGTCGCAGACGTATCCTCGATTGGTATAAACATCTTCAGCAACAAAGCCACTGCCGAACTGATTGTCGTGGACGTATCCTCGATTGGTATAAACAACATCTTCAGCAACAAAGCCACTGTCGAACTGATTGTCGCAGACGTATCCTCGATTGGTATAAACATCTTCAGCAACAAAGCCACTGTCGAACTGATTGTCGCGGACGTATCCTCGATTGGTATAAACAACATCTTCAGCAACAAAGCCACTGCCGAACTGATTGTCGCGGACGTATCCTCGATTGGTATAAACAACATCTTCAGCAACAAAGCCACTGCCGAACTGATTGTCGCGGACGTATCCTCGATTGGTATAAACAACATCTTCAGCAACAAAGCCACTGTCGAACTGATTGTCGCAGACGTATCCTCGATTGGTATAAACATCTTCAGCAACAAAGCCACTGCCGAACTGATTGTCGCGGACGTATCTTCGATTGGTATAAACAACATCTTCAGCAACAAAGCCACTGTCGAACTGATTGTCGCAGACGTATCCTCGATTGGTATAAACATCTTCAGCAACAAAGCCACTGCCGAACTGATTGTCGTGGACGTATCCTCGATTGGTATAAACAACATCTTCAGCAACAAAGCCACTGTCGAACTGATTGTCGCAGACGTATCCTCGATTGGTATAAACATCTTCAGCAACAAAGCCACTGTCGAACTGATTGTCGCGGACGTATCCTCGATTGGTATAAACAACATCTTCAGCAACAAAGCCACTGCCGAACTGATTGTCGCGGACGTATCCTCGATTGGTATAAACAACATCTTCAGCAACAAAGCCACTGTCGAACTGATTGTCGCAGACGTATCCTCGATTGGTATAAACATCTTCAGCAACAAAGCCACTGTCGAACTGATTGTCGCGGACGTATCCTCGATTGGTATAAACATCTTCAGCAACAAAGCCACTGTCGAACTGATTGTCGCAGACGTATCCTCGATTGGTATAAACAACATCTTCAGCAACAAAGCCACTGTCGAACTGATTGTCGCGGACGTATCCTCGATTGGTATAAACAACATCTTCAGCAACAAAGCCACTGTCGAACTGATTGTCGCAGACGTATCCTCGATTGGTATAAACAACATCTTCAGCAACAAAGCCACTGTCGAACTGATTGTCGCAGACGTATCCTCGATTGGTATAAACAACATCTTCAGCAACAAAGCCACTGTCGAACTGATTGTCGCAGACGTATCCTCGATTGGTATAAACATCTTCAGCAACAAAGCCACTGTCGAACTGATTGTCGCAGACGTATCCTCGATTGGTATAAACATCTTCAGCAACAAAGCCACTGTCGAACTGATTGTCGCAGACGTATCCTCGATTGGTATAAACAACATCTTCAGCAACAAAGCCACTGCCGAACTGATTGTCGCGGACGTATCCTCGATTGGTATAAACAACATCTTCAGCAACAAAGCCACTGCCGAACTGATTGTCGCGGACGTATCCTCGATTGGTATAAACAACATCTTCAGCAACAAAGCCACTGTCGAACTGATTGTCGCGGACGTATCCTCGATTGGTATAAACAACATCTTCAGCAACAAAGCCACTGTCGAACTGATTGTCGCAGACGTATCCTCGATTGGTATAAACATCTTCAGCAACAAAGCCACTGTCGAACTGATTGTCGCGGACGTATCCTCGATTGGTATAAACACCATCTACTCAAGCTGTTACATAGAGGCTTGGTGTGTGTTAGAACGGTACTCACAACCAGGGTTGCAGAGTCGGAAGGTCTAAGGTCCGACTCGTAGCATTCCAAAAATTACAACCCGACTCCTTACGTCAAAGTCTTCTAATATTCAGACTGTCTGCAGATTCTTCGGAGATTAAAAAATTCGACTCCGACTCGTAGTATTATTATGAGTCTGACTCAAGGCGATTCATAATACAGGCCTGGCAAACATGCGACTGGGAGGACCACCCTCCCAGACTTTACCTTCTCACCCTTTGAGAATGGGTTAGTTTATTGCTAATCGCCTGAGGCGCTCCTACCGGGGAATACCGACGGGGCTGCCCAGGCATTTTTTGACGACCAGGGTGCTCTTCTTCCTCTAGGGCGCTGGCTTTTCAATCTCACTTTCCTGACTTTGTGTCACATCTTACCGCTGTAGGAGGGTGATTAAAAGAAAAAAAATGGCTCCCTTTTAATTGACTACTACAATGAGATGTAGGGGAGGGCGCCACTCCTTTCCCAGGATTACTCCACTTACCCTTGAACCTTAACTTATAATGCAAGAGAAGGCACCACTCCTTTCCCATTTACCCTTGAACCTTACTTTATAATGCAAGGGAGGGCACCACTCCTTTCCCAGGATTACTCCACTTATCCCTGAATGTTCAGCAAGGGGACATCAAGTACCATTTTTTTTTAAAAGTCTTTGGTATGACTCTACCGAGGATTGAACCCGGGTCTCCCGGCCTATTAGCAAACATTTTTACAATTATGCTAAATGGACCGGTACATAAGTAAAAAATAAAAAATAAAATAAAATTGTAATAATTTTAATAATATCTGTAAACACGCTGTTCCGCCAACTTGATAGGTCCCTCACTATCCACCAAGCTCCAGCCCCTGTCCCATCGCCGCAATGTTGTCCTTGTGCCTGTTTTACAAGAACTTCAATGAACTGTGCTCTGATGAACTTGCTGCTCTGGTGCCCCCACGACGCAAATTCACTAGACCAACCCGACAATCTGCCAGATCCCATCCATTCACTGTGGAGGTCCACAGATGTCGAACAGCTTTCTACACCAAAAGCTTCTTTCCTCGTGCTGCTGGACTCTGGAACTCCCTCCCTGCTCCCTGTTTTTTCTGACGGTACTGACATGCAGAAATTTAAAACTAATGTAAACAGACATCACGCTGCACAGCTCCTAATTTAGGTTACCCCCCCCCCCCATCTTCAACCTCTTATGTCTACAGTGGCGGCCTGCCTTGTTTGGGGTGAACTATGTTAAAAAAATTTTTTTTAAATACATGGCAGTTTTAAGGGGCCAAAAATATTTTTGAGCTTATTTGGGTCCATCAATTTACCCCCCCCCCTTCCTCGCTGTGTTTTTGCTCTCCTTTTCTGTCAAGTATACAATAATATCTAATGCGTTATCGGCATCTCGTGTATCAAACAGTGACGTGGCGCAGGGTGCATGCGCCGTTAACATTTAACACTAAAAGAAAAGAAGAAAAAAAGTTGCATAGACCTGCACCCTCTCTTTTTGGTGGGCAAACCCTTTGTAGAGAGGGCCAGACCTAACCCTTTGTAGAGAGAGGGCAGACCTAACCCTAACCCTTTGTAGAGAGAGGGCCAGACCTAACCCTTTGTAGGAAGGGGCAGACCTAAGCCTAACCCTTTGTAGAGAGGGGGCAGACCTAACCCTAACCTATTGTAGAGAGGGCCAGACCTAACCCTAACCCTTTGTAAGAAGGGGCAGACCTAACCCTAACCTATTGTAGAGAGGGCCAGACCTAACCCTTTGTAGAGAGGACCAGACCTAACCCTTTGTAGAGAGGGCCAGACCTAACCCTAACCCTTTGTAGAGAGGGGGCAGACCTAACCCTAACCCTTTGTAGGAAGGGGCAGACCTAACCCTAACCCTTTGTAGCGAGGGCCAGACCTAACCCTAACCCTTTGTAGCGAGGGCCAGACCTAACTCTAACCCTTTGTAGAGAGGGGCAGACCTAACCCTAACCCTTTGTAGGAAGGGGCAGACCTAACCCTAACCCTTTGTAGTAGGGGTGGGACGTAATGGGTGAAAATTTCAGATTCATGCGAGTAGTATTTTTTTGTGTTCATTTATACATAAACACTAAACAACCAAACATTTTGAAAATTTTGCAAAATTCAGAAGGTGCAGGCTAAAAATAGCCGTTAGCTAGCTAGCCCTAACGTGAGCCCTAATTAATACTCAGACAAGTTAATTAGAAAGTTTAACGGTTAATTACTAAACCTATCAATTTAATAGTTAGTATTAAGCCAAACTAATAAACCAAGAAATTTATCTTTCTTATCCAAAATGGTAGTTTTCTAAATCATCTACTTACTCAATTAGAGTTATCTATCTACTGTAGTTAACTGGGGTTTAATAAATTAATTTATACTCAGACCAGTTGATTAGAAAGTTCAGTCGGTAATTACTAAACCTACCAATTTAATAGTATTACTAGGGGTGGGACGTAATGGGTGAAAATTTCAGATTCATGCGAGTAGTATTTTTTTGTGTTCATTTATACACAAATAACACTAAACATTCAAACATTTTGAAAATTTTGCAAAATTCAGAAGGTGCAGGCCACTAGTTTTTGGCTATTTTACATTCATGAAAACCCTTTCACAGCCTGAAAATGGTCCTAAATTAAAGTACTATATCAGATTTAACCATCTATATCCATTCATAGCTTTTGAGGATGTTTTAGGACCTGCAATGTCGCATGAAACCACTTTTTCACCAAAAAATGATGGATTTTGAGTCCCGTGGAGCCCTAACGGCTATTTTTGGCCTGCACCTTCTGAATTTTGCAAAATTTTCAAAATGTTTGATTGTTTAGTGTTATTTATGTATAAATGAACACAAAAAAATACTACTCGCATGAATCTGAAATTTTCACCCATTACGTCCCATCCCCTATTTATAGGGAGAGTCAGACATAACCCTACCCCTTCGTAGAGAGGGCCAGACATAACCCTAACCTTGTGTAGAAAGGGGCAGACATAAACAAACAAATTAAAATTAAACTGAAATAAAAATAAAAAACAAGGAATCAAATTATTTAGAACAAAAATTCGCCATTAAAATTAGAAACCAAAAAGTAAAGAACCTGATTCGAATCAGGTTCCAAAGAAAATTTGGGTGCTTCTTTACAACAGGGTCCCTGGAAAAAATTATTTTCATGTAAAATCAGTATTTTGTACTTACTCAGGCATAGTTTCTCACTCACGGTACGCAAAAGAATTTAAAAATATCAAGTAGAACGAGTTTTCCATTTCCATAAGGGCGATGTACACCGTCTATTCGCCGACATTTTGGGTGTGAGCGATCGATGGAATAGCCAAGGGCAATAAGCACCTACATTTTATTAATCTATAAAATTATATCGTGGAAAGTACCCCGATGAAGAAATCAAAAATAATTATTTAATTTTCATTTTTTTTATTTAATAAATATATATTTTATTATTATTGCATATGTGTTTCTTTCTTTTTTAAATTCTAAAAATAACAACGAAGTTATTGCCTTGGCTATTCCATCGATCGCTCACACCCAAAATGTCAGCGAATAGATGTTGTACATCGCCCTTATTGAAATGGAAAAATCGTTCTAATTAAAGTTCTACTTGATATTTTTAAATTCTTTTGCGTACCGTGAGTGAGAAACTATGCCTGAGTAAGTACAAAATACTGATTTTACATGAAAATATTTTTTTTCCAGGGACTCTGTTGTAAAGAAGCACCAAAATTTGTTCACTTCCCAAACTGCAATCAATAATATTCACAGGCTTTATATTCAATATTCACAGGCTTTATATTCAATGTCCATGGTTTGATTCAATAGTTTAAAAGCACAAGGGAGGGGTGGGGGGCAACCAATCAAGCCAATATATATATATATATATATATATATATATATATATATATTTCTATTTGTGTGTAGATTTCAATATTGCGTTTGGAATCCGAATAAAAGAGCTCAATGTACCTTTAAACAGAGCAAAACAGAATTATTAAAAGGAAAAAAACTATACACACATTAAGGTTGTATACGTCTGAGGAGACCTAATTAAAGGTCGAAATAATTTATAATGTATACAACCTTAATGTGTGTATAGTTTTTTTCCTTTTAATAATTCTATATTTCTATTTGAAATTTTTTCATGTTCAAGTATGAATTTTATAACATGTTTATGTTCTGTGTTGCTGAATTTCAATCGTCACCGACTTCCTGGATCAATGCGAAAAACGTTCTATGCGAGTTTTTACGTCGACTTTTTAAAAATTCTCTTCTTTCTCCAGCTTTTTTGTTCATTTGCCTTTTTACACCTGAGGATGATTCGACGAAGAATCGAAAACGTTCGTGAAACCTATGGAACATTTATTAATGTTTTTTTTATAATTTTAATACAAAAGAGACCATCAGAAAAATTGAAAAAAATTTTAAAAACGTATAATTAAACAGACGAATTCTGTTATTTTTAACAATGTTTGCATATATATATATATATATATATATATATATACACATTATTATTATTATTATTATTATTATTACTAGTATTACTATTGTTATAAAGAATTTTATTTGATATGCAAATTACCATATCACACGGTAGTCTTAAGGGTAGTATATTATTATTATTATTTTATTATTATTTATTTATGTATACATAAGTGAAATTTTAAGCTGAATTATTTCGACACTTGATTATTGGGGAAATGGTAGTTTGATCAGTACCATTGGAGAGCCATGGATATTATAACTGTCCTGTTTATAAATCTCCGAAACAGTTACATGGTAAACAGCTGATGATTCCCGTGTTAATATTAGATGCTTACGTTAAGGTCTCCTGCTTTTGTTTCACTGTTAGATACTTAATCCCCCCCTTTTTTATTTTATTTACTTACTATTATATTTTTTATTTATTTATGAATATTCCAACAAATGTTAAGTCTGCACTATTTTGGATTTAGTCAGTTTCTCTGGGAATTTAAACTGCATTTTCCTTTTTTTGTCTTTTTGTTTAAAATAACTCAAAGCTTCTTTATACATATATATATATGTATATATATGTATATATATATATATATATATATATATATTCAATATTTTGTATTTAATTTTATACCATATCAAAGCATAAAAATAAAAGTATAGGAAAATAAGAAACTTACAGAACGCAGCAACGGTGGCGGCCACACAGATGTAGCGTTTCAATCATTCAGTCTGCAGTTGCACAGTATTGCCGTACATGTTTGATTTCTCAGATTTTCCAGGTTATATATATATATATATATATATATATATATATATATAAAGGGAGAGGATTCAGCTTTCTTTATTGGTGGCTGGATGCTCTCTGTTTATTGCTATGCAATTTTCTAAGTGTCTAGAAGTTATCCTTCAAGGGTTCGATTGAAATTAATACACCCAGGAGTCTGAATGGTCTTTTTTGTGACCAAATCACCTCGTAGGGGCTGCTCTCCAAAAGATGACTGCTACACATCTACTGTATGAAAAATCTCACTTCAAATAAGAAAATGACTTCCTACATAATGAAACTCTAAACGTTTTGATTCTAGAAAATGTCTAAAATTGGAGGCTTAAGCTTAAGGGGTCTTAAGAAGAAATTAAAATTCAGGAAATCTTGCTTAATTGGTGTCTGATGACCATGGATCTAATTTAATGTAAATCTGAAATATTTGAATCTTCAAATGACAGTTTATGCCAATATTAAACTCCAAAGGAACTGAAATTTAAATAAATCTTTTTTGGGGGGTATGAGATATTTTTTATAAATTAGTATCGGATTACATTCTTTACTTGTTAACTCATTCAATTAGTTTCTATCTTTTTTATCATTTTTATTACCTGTCTTCTTATTCTTTCCTTTTTCTATTGTTTTATTATCTACTTAGCCTGGATTCCTTTTCTTCTCTATCAAACACTTCAAAGTTGTAATCCATTTACAAACCTAATCAAGCATGAATAGCTGATCTTTATATAAAATACACACGTGTGCACAAATTAATAGATACACAAGTACATATATAAACAAACACGTTGAAGAGTACAACCGAAACATGTATGCACATTTTCCAGGTTATATATATATATATATATATATATATATATATATATATATATAACAAAATTAACTTTAATACCAGCAATAATATACTAAAATGTCTATAATTCTAACTATAGTTTTATTAGTTTCTGTAGATGTAAATCCGTTGAAACTCCAGTGTTTATAAAAAGTGCTCAATAACAAGTAGAGCTGTTCTTAAGTATAAATTTTTAGTTATCCAAACATTATTGGTTACATATGTGCATACATGTTTCGGTTGTACTCTTCAACGTGTGTATTTTATATAAAGATCAGATATTTATGCTTGAAAATGTTTGTATATAGATTAAAACTTTCAAGTGTTAAATAGAGAAGAAAGGAATCCAGGCTAAGTGGGTAATAAAACAATAGAAAAAGGAAAGAATAAGAAGACAGGTAATAAAAATGATAAAAAAGATAGAAACTAATTGAAAGAGTTAACAAGTAAAGTATGTAATCCGATACTAATTTATAAAAAATAACCTATCTCCCAAAAAAGATTTATTTAAAGGGAAAGTTTTCCAAATCCAACTTACTTTTCTGTCTTCTTTGGTCTGAAGAGCTTGACTCTCTGTGAAGAGTACAACCGAAACATGTATGCACATATGTAACCAATAATGTTTGTATGAATAAATATTTATACTTAAGGACAGCTCTACTTGTTATTGAGCACTTTTTATAAACACTTGAGTTTCAACGGATTTACATCTACAGAAACTAATACAATACGTGTACTATATATATATATATATATATATAAGAGATGAAAGATGAGAATAAAAAAATTCTATAGATACAATATTTATTAAAATATCAGAAGTTCAAAGATAGGAGTTTCATATCCTTAATCTATGGATTTTTCAAAGAAAAACTCCTTTCATAAGAGGATAAAAACCGGTAATGTAACTGTAAATATTATCGACAACATTTAACTTTGAAAAATTTATACATAAATTTATACACAAATTGAAAGAGTTAACAAGTAAAGAATGTAATCCGATACTAATTCATAAAAAATATCTCATCCCCCCAAAATATTTATTTAAAGGGAAAGTTTTCCAAATTTATCTCACTTCTGTCTTTTTTGGTCTGAAGAGGTTGACTCTCTGTGAAGAGTACAACCGAAACATGTATGCACATATGTAACCAATAATGTTTGTGTATATATATATATATATATATATATATATAACCTGGAAAATCTGAGAAATCAAACAGGTAATGCTGTGCAACTGCAGACTGAATGATTGAAACGCTACATGTGTGCAGCCGCTGCCGCCGCCATTGCTGCGTTCTGTCAGCTTCTTATTTTCCTATACTTTGATGCTTCGATTTGTATGATTTGGGATTCAAACGAATGAAAATCGCACATTAACAAAGGATACGCAAACGAGAATCTGTATTCGTGGAGATGGCTGGCATCTGAAAGAATAGAGTTGGGCACAAGACCAACAATAGATAAGGGTATCAAAAATAGAGACAAGGGTATAAAAGATAGATATATATATATATATATATATATATATATATATATACATATAATAATAAAATATATATATATATATATACATATATAATGTAATAATTAAATATACATATATATATAATGTAATAATTAAATATACATATATATATAATGTAATAATTAAATATACATATATATATATATATATAATAATTAAATATATATATATATATACATATATATAATGTAATAATTAAATATATATATATATATACATATATATAATGTAATAATTAAATATATATATATATATACATATATATAATGTAATAATTAAATATATATATATATATATATATATATACATATATATATAATGTAATAATTAAATATACTAATTGTGAGTCGTTTCTACAATTATGTGCAATGATATGGGTCGGGTTTACAAGAAGACAGGTGACACTAGATAAAAGCCTATATATATATATATATATAAAGTGGAGAACTAAAAGCGAACTTTTAGGAAAGGTAAAACCTATTGTGAAAAGTATACAGCTCAATATACCGAATAGAGCAGATAGATAGATAGAAGGATGAAAAGGAATTAGAAAAACGACAGAGGCAGATCTTTTTTCAATTCAGTTGCTCAATGCAAGGTATATTCCGCAAAAAAGCAATTTATTCAATTTTTTCCTTAAGCCAGGCTTTTCAAAGATCAAAATCTTATCGGAGGAAATTGCTGGGATAGATAAGTTGGCAAAAAAAAAACAAGAGAAAAAATTAATTGAATAAATTGCTTTTTTGCGGAATATACTTTGCATTGAACAACTGAATTGAAAAAAGATCTGCCTCCATCACTTTTCTAATTCCTTTTCATCCTTCTATCTATCATATATATATATATATATATATATATATATATATGACCACCACTAATTGTGAGTGGTTTCTACAATTATGTGCAATGATATGGGGTGGGGTTTACTAGATAAAAGCCTGTGAATATTATTGAAATGCCATGCAGAGAGTCAGTTGTCTACTGGTGTTGGTTGTGTGGGACGAAAAACGTAACACTGAATTGGTGTTGGGTGGCTCATGCTTTGTAGCCTTGTGCCAAACACTAAGCAATGGTTAGTAAATAAGAAAAGTACAAAAGTGTCCGCGTGTGCCAGGTACATTAAACAAAAACAAAACAAAAATACAACAGTTGCATGCAAAGAAAAAAAATAAGACTTTTTTTCTTTTTTTGGTGACGCTTTGGCTTGTTATATTACACCGAAAAAATATCTACACCATACGCCTCTCTACTTTGGCTTGGTATCGACTAGGAGTAGATTACTGAGTCTTAAGCGACTTCTCGTTGAATAATTAGCTGAAGTGTCACACGGTCTCTTCTTTGAACGTCAGGGGTTCAAAGCTATCTAACAACACGTTCTTTTGAAAACAAATTAGGAGAAGTGTTTTCCTTGCTCTTGTATTGTGTTGAATTCAATACAGGGTGTAGATCGCAGTCCAAAGTAGATTCATGAGACGTAGATTGCAATGTGTGTGGAGATATCATAGCAAAGTAGATTCATGAGACGTAGATTGAAATGTGTGTGTAGATATCATACCAAAGTAGATTCATGAGACGTAGATTGCAATGTGTGTGTAGATATCATACCAAAGTAGATTCATGAGACGTAGATTGCAATGTGTGTGTAGATATCATACCAAAGTAGATTCATGAGACGTAGATTCATGAGACGTAGATTGAAATGTGTGTGTAGATATCATACCAAAGTAGATTCATGAGACGTAGATTGCAATGTGTGTGTAGATATCATACCAAAGTAGATTCATGAGACGTAGATTGAAATGTGTGTGTAGATATCATACCAAAGTAGATTCATGAGACGTAGATTGAAATGTAAGTGTAGGTATCATACCAAAGTAGATTCATGATACGTAGATTGCAATGTGTGTGTAGATATCATACCAAAGTAGATTCATGAGACGTAGATTGCAATGTGTGTGTAGATATCATACCAAAGTAGATTCATGAGACGTAGATTGCAATGTGTGTGTAGATATCATACCAAAGTAGATTCATGAGACGTAGATTGCAATGTGTGTGTAGATATCATACCAAAGTAGATCCATGAGACGTAGATTGCAATGTGTGTGTAGATATCATACCAAAGTAGATTCATGAGACGTAGATTGCAATGTGTGTGTAGATATCATACCAAAGTAGATTCATGAGACGTAGATTGCAATGTGTGTGTAGATATCATACCAAAGTAGATTCATGAGACGTAGATTGCAATGTGTGTGTAGATATCATACCAAAGTAGATTCATGAGACGTAGATTGAAATGTAAGTGTAGGTATCATACCAAAGTAGATTCATGATACGTAGATTGAAATGTGTGTGTAGATATCATACGAAAGTAGATTCATGAGACGTAGATTGCAATGTAAGTGTAGGTATCATACCAAAGTAGATTCATGATACGTAGATTGCAATGTGTGTGTAGGTATCATACCAAAGTAGATTCATGATACGTAGATTGCAATGTGTGTGTAGATATCATACCAAAGTAGATTCATGAGACGTAGATTGCAATGTGTGTGTAGGTATCATACCAAAGTAGATTCATGAGACGTAGATTGCAATGTGTGTGTAGGTATCATACCAAAGTAGATTCATGAGACGTAGATTGCAATGTGTGTGTAGATATCATACCAAAGTAGATTCATGAGACGTAGATTGCAATGTGTGTGTAGGTATCATACCAAAGTAGATTCATGAGACGTAGATTGCAATGTGTGTGTAGATATCATACCAAAGTAGATTCATGAGACGTAGATTGCAATGTGTGTGTAGATATCATACCAAAGTAGATTCATGAGACGTAGATTGAAATGTGTGTGTAGATATCATACCAAAGTAGATTCATGAGACGTAGATTGAAATGTAAGTGTAGGTATCATACCAAAGTAGATTCATGATACGTAGATTGAAATGTGTGTGTAGATATCATACCAAAGTAGATTCATGAGACGTAGATTGCAATGTGTGTGTAGATATCATACCAAAGTAGATTCATGAGACGTGGATTGCAATGTGTGTAGATATCATACCAAAGTAGATTCATGAGACGTAGATTGAAATGTGTGTGTAGGTATCATACCAAAGTAGATTCATGAGACGTAGATTGAAATGTGTGTGTAGATATCATACCAAAGTAGATTCATGAGACGTAGATTGCAATGTGTGTGTAGGTATCATACCAAAGTAGATTCATGATACGTAGATTGCAATGTGTGTGTAGATATCATACCAAAGTAGATTCATGAGACGTAGATTGCAATGTGTGTGTAGGTATCATACCAAAGTAGATTCATGATACGTAGATTGCAATGTGTGTGTAGGTATCATACCAAAGTAGATTCATGATACGTAGATTGCAATGTGTGTGTAGATATCATACCAAAGTAGATTCATGAGACGTAGATTGCAATGTGTGTGTAGGTATCATACCAAAGTAGATTCATGATACGTAGATTGCAATGTGTGTGTAGATATCATACCAAAGTAGATTCATGATACGTAGATTGCAATGTGTGTGTAGGTATCATACCAAAGTAGATTCATGATACGTAGATTGCAATGTGTGTGTAGGTATCATACCAAAGTAGATTCATGAGACGTAGATTGCAATGTGTGTGTAGGTATCATACCAAAGTAGATTCATGATACGTAGATTGCAATGTGTGTGTAGATATCATACCAAAGTAGATTCATGAGACGTAGATTGCAATGTGTGTGTAGATATCATACCAAAGTAGATTCATGAGACGTAGATTGCAATGTGTGTGTAGATATCATACCAAAGTAGATTCATGAGACGTAGATTGCAATGTGTGTGTAGATATCATACCAAAGTAGATCCATGAGACGTAGATTGCAATGTGTGTGTAGATATCATACCAAAGTAGATTCATGAGACGTAGATTGAAATGTAAGTGTAGATATCATACCAAAGTAGATCCATGAGACGTAGATTGAAATGTGTGTGTAGATATCATACCAAAGTAGATTCATGAGACGTAGATTGCAATGTGTGTGTAGATATCATACCAAAGTAGATCCATGAGACGTAGATTGCAATGTGTGTGTAGATATCATACCAAAGTAGATTCATGATACGTAGATTGAAATGTGTGTGTAGATATCATACCAAAGTAGATTCATGAGACGTAGATTGAAATGTAAGTGTAGGTATCATACCAAAGTAGATTCATGATACGTAGATTGAAATGTGTGTGTAGATATCATACCAAAGTAGATTCATGAGACGTAGATTGCAATGTAAGTGTAGGTATCATACCAAAGTAGATTCATGATACGTAGATTGCAATGTGTGTGTAGGTATCATACCAAAGTAGATTCATGAGACGTAGATTGCAATGTGTGTGTAGGTATCATACCAAAGTAGATTCATGATACGTAGATTGCAATGTGTGTGTAGATATCATACCAAAGTAGATTCATGAGACGTAGATTGCAATGTGTGTGTAGATATCATACCAAAGTAAATTCATGAGACGTAGATTGCAATGTGTGTGTAGATATCATACCAAAGTAGATTCATGAGACGTAGATTGCAATGTGTGTGTAGATATCATACCAAAGTAGATCCATGAGACGTAGATTGCAATGTGTGTGTAGATATCATACCAAAGTAGATTCATGAGACGTAGATTGCAATGTGTGTGTAGATATCATACCAAAGTAGATTCATGAGACGTAGATTGCAATGTGTGTGTAGATATCATACCAAAGTAGATTCATGAGACGTAGATTGCAATGTGTGTGTAGATATCATACCAAAGTAGATTCATGAGACGTAGATTGAAATGTAAGTGTAGATATCATACCAAAGTAGATCCATGAGACGTAGATTGCAATGTGTGTGTAGATATCATACCAAAGTAGATCCATGAGACGTAGATTGCAATGTGTATAACGCGGACCCCACACTCTTACTCTTCTACCCGTGACGTGACGGCATCAAATGTAATGATGAACCGATCGGCGCAGGAATCCTTCCTGACTGTGAACACCTTTTCTTTGGCTCGTGATTTCGTCTGTAGTGGCTGTAAAAAGAAAGATGGCTCGAATCTCCCCCGGGTCAGATGAATGACGACTTCGTGATTCTGTGAAGGCAAGATTACTTAGCAGGACAATTCGATGACAGAATAACTCAACAAACGGCTAGGTCTTTTCACAACAATAATTATTTAATAAAAATGAACGGTGGGTTTTTAACCCAAAGTCTATTCTTCGATAATGGCTTTTTTCTAACTATCTTATCTTCCTTCTCTCTGTGTGTGTGTGTGTGAATCTCTTTACGACTGCAAATCCTTAATCGAGATATAACTTGTCTACTCAAAACGGTGTGTGTGGACTCTTACGACCGTTGGTATTAATTGAGACGTTAATCTCTGTTGGAAAACGATGGTGGGGGAATGCCACGAGCCACGCCATGCCAAGCGAGAGCGATCGTTCGCGCGGCGCTCTCGCTGGGCCGTCTGTTCCGAACGAATCCTTAGATCTGACTGACTGCGATCGCCTTCTCATCTCAAAATAACAAGGACGAAAAACGTATAACTCATACTCTCTCTCTCTCTCTCTCTCTCTCTCTCTCTTCTCGTCGTGTGGTACGCGCGATGCTGACTTACTCTCTTTCTTTCCCCATCCCTTCTTCTGTGTCCCCACCCCTCCCCCGAAGTGGGGTGGTACGGGCAATTGTAATTCGTCGTTTTGGTTTCTCTTTAGATCTTATCTACACTAAAGAAAGCCATTAGCCTCTCTTTCTCTATTGGACCACCCATCGAGCTGACATCCATCGTATCTCAAAAGCCCCATGACCAAATTGTTCAGCTGGTCAAACTCATCCATTGTATCTGGTTAAGTGCCACTGACAACCTACACGCTCTATCCCGCCAGGCTGGCGCCGTCCCTCGGCCAAGGTTTGGACAGTCAAAAATATGTACTAGCTCCCAGACTTCCACTTGTCTCTACGTGGGGCCTGATCTCCCCGATGCATTCCAGTGCACCCCGGGGTGCAGACTCCGTCGCTGAAACCACTGTTTCACATCCGCCCAATCCTTATTTCGTGTCAATTGGTCGAAATTGACACCTCCCAGACCGTCACCTTTCTCTACGTGGGGGGCTGATCTCTCCGATGCATATCGGTGCGCCATAAAGGGGGCAGATACGTCGGATGAAATCACTGTTTCACATCCGTCCACCCTTATTTCGTGTCACTTGGTTGCAATTGACATCTCCCAGACCGTTACCCTTCCCCACACACAGAGAGAACAACGGATAATACAATCAAAACAATAATAATCAAAAATTAAGAAAAAACTGTAGCTAAACAATGGAACAAAAAGTTTTCTTTTTCTGTTCTGTTTTCTTTTGGTCTGTCCTTCTTTTTCTCTTTCCAGTCTATTAAAACATCAGGACTACGTATGTATGTGTGTATGTGCGTATGCATTTTGTGGTTTCTGTGTTGGGAGGTGGGTAGGTGACAAAATGAATTATTATGCATGCAATTAAAAGTTTGTTAATACAGATTGGAGCTCGCAACGCCCCTTACAAATTACGTCACCATCACCCTCTCCTCGGAATCAATCTCTACTTCTTCACTGGTCATCCACCCGGATTTCCGACAGGGCAGGGATTCCTGCTCCCGCTCGCGATCTGGGTGAAGTGTACTCAAGGGTAACCCTCCCTCGCTCATGCACTCGGCCGTCGGTGTGCTCGCGCCGTCCAATTTCTCCCTATGTCTTTCTCGCGCCCTTTGTCTTTTCTGCAAAAGCTAACCCTATTATTTATGTGCACAATTCTCACTAACATCGACCAAGCCCTATCGTGCCCGTGTCTAGTTCTACCTTTTAACGTGAATTTTCCCTTCCTGACGGGGTTAATCGAACCCTCAATCTCTCTAAAGCTAATAGCTTGTTACCTTCTGGTTATGCAACGCATTTTAACATTATAATACTTTCATAACTGTTCGATGGGGTCGACCGGTAATCTCAAACGATTTGGTAATTCGGCCTTAATCTGCCGAGATGATTATATTCGGCGACAAGTGTCTTAGCGATTGCATATCCAACTGTGCACCTGTGCACTCACTCGTCAGTGTCAACAACTGAAATTCTCTTGGTACGGACCTGTCTGGTTCGCATACCGTCACTATCATTGCGTCGGCCACCTCGGCCGGATTCTCTTCGGTCCCTTCTCTGGGAAAAACAATTCTCTCAGACTAACACCTTCTTGGCTCACTTCGGCCCGGTGACATTCGATATTGATGCGCCTTCTCTGGCTGCATGCGACAGTAACCCTTTTGGTTCTTCCCTATAGCTTCCAATTTCTTCATAATCATTCTCTCATCGCTTCCCGACACTGTCCCTAATTACTCATCGAGTGCCTCTCCCAGCAACGGGGGGCCACTGATTTCTTCTGCTTCGTCTGTATCAACACTATCTATCTTAGATAGGATCTCATATCCTTCTCTTCGCTTATCATTACTTCTGTGCCCTTTCGTAAGGCGCACCACAATCTGTCATATTCACGGTGGTTCGAACATCTGTCGATTACTTCAACTTTCTTTTGCTTTTACAACTCACTATATATCTGCCTGGTCGTTCGGCAACAGCCCATCCAGCTGCAGGTATATTACTACTTATGATCGATCATTTGGATCTAACCACGACGACCCTCCATCGGTCCCAGTTATGCATCTCTTTCTATCCTTATATGTCCATTTATCTCGGGGGGGGGGGGCATCCAGGACAACTGTCCGCGCCACAACCACCAGCGCCGCACACGCATGGGGGCCCTCCCTGCGCGCGGTGGAGCCAACGAATGCGACACAGCACAACCTCGGCCTCTCCCCCAGGTCCTTGACTATCTTTGGCTTGGCTTTCCTGCTATTCTGTGGTGGGGCGTTCTGGTCCCCTCTACCGTAACTTCATAGGTAATTCCTCTACCTTTTTGGCTAACCGATTTTCTCTCAGTCTCTTCTGGAGCTGGGCAGGGGGGTATTTTGCCGCTCTCCTCCCACTCGCTGGACTCGTCAACCGACCTAGCAGTCGCGTTTAATTCGATCTCTCTCTACGGGGGGGTTCATTGCTTCTTGCGGTTTCTCATAAACCGGCGAACAAAACCCAAGCCCGTCTTCTTCCCATTCTACCGTAACTTCATAGGTAATTCCTCTACCTTTTTGGCTAACCGATTTTCTCTCAGTCTCTTCTGGAGCTGGGTAGGGGGGTATTTTGCCGCTCTCCTCCCACTCGCTGGACTCGTCAACCGACCTAGCAGTCGCGTTTAATTCGATCTCTCTCTACGGGGGGGTTCATTGCTTCTTGCGGTTTCTCATAAACCGGCGAACAAAACCCAAGCCCGTCTTCTTCCCATTCTACTTTCGCTATCTTTCACCAAACTTATCATTCTGGGGGCCACCCTACTTTTTATACTCTGTGGGGTGGCCTCTGGGCGCTTCCCTGGTTCTTTACCCTAGCGTCAGGTGGCACACTAAGGTTCGGAATCCTAATTCCTCACCTCCGATCTATGCTGCTGTGCACCACCGACTCTCATGTCCGAACCGACCACACCTAGTCCAGTTCGGTCTGACCGAGCCGCGTGGGCGCCCATAATTTGTGGGACACTCTGCTGCTCTATGCCCCTCACCCCTGCAGGTCCAGCGGACTGATACCTGCCTGGCCGGTGCGGGCCTATCGTACTCATTTTGAAGGTCCCATGCCTTCCTTCTAGGATCGGAGTCTGCCTCCCGATCCTCTCCGCCCCCTCTCTCCATTCGGGGCCCCGGACTCGCCCTGCCCCCACCGTTTTCCTTCTCCCAGGCCTTTCCTCGCCATTGCTTAACCTTAGCCGGGTCAACTCGCGTACGGCCTCAATCGCGGTTCGCTCGCTGGCGTATTGCCTCACTGGCTGCTCGCGGAGCTCCGTCCAAGTGATCCCCGGGTTCTCTACATACCTCCCCTCAATGAATCTCGACACTGGGCCCCTCGCTCCCTCTAGAGCGAGCAGCACCATCTCTAAATCTTCTAGTCCATAAATCACCCTCTTCTTCTGAATTGCTGCTAACCACTCCATTAAACCGACGGGATCCCCTCTGTGGGGGGGTATTCGTATCCCTCCTATCGGACTTTCTATCTTTCTAGTCTCTTCTCTCCCTATACCTGTTACACTATTTACTAGGTCTTCCTCCGAACCCATTCCCCTTGCGTTCTAGTTTACCACTCTAACAACAGAACTACCCAAACCGCGTGCAAAGTTTGGACAACAATCGATACACCGACAACCGAGCAAGCGAACAAGAGAAATCAACGAGTCACTTACCCCTCTCCTCTGCTGCTCCTGTGGTCTTTCGTCTCTTGGTTGGTTGTTTGTTATTTTTCGAGTCCGTCTGGGCCTTTCAATCAATTGACTAAAAGTTCGCGGTCCCAGACCGATCTCAAAGTCTAAAAAACGTTTTTTCTTTCAGTCTATCTCTTTTTCTATCTTTCTCTTTTTTTTTTAAACACGGGTGTACATGCCCGTTAAACTGTTTCTCTCTTTTCTTTTCCTATTCTCTTTTTCTATCTTTTTTTTTTTTCAAACACGGGTGTCGATGTCCGTCAAACTCTTTCTCTCTTTTCTTTTCCTTCCTCCTTTTTTTTTATTCTCTTTTTCAACCACGGGTGTACATGCCCGTTAAACTGTTTCTCTCTTTTCTTTTCTTTTTTCTATTCTCTTTTTCAACCACGGGCGTACATGCCCGCCAAACTGTTTCTCTCTTTTCTTTTCCTATTCTCTTTTTCTATCTTTTTTTTTTCAAACACGCGTGTCGATGTCCGTCAAACTGTTTCTCTCTTTTCTTTTCCTTCCTCCTTTTTTTTTTATTCTCTTTTTCAACCACGGGTGTACATGCCCGTTAAACTGTTTCTCTCTTTTCTTTTTCTTTTTCTATCTTTCTTTTTTTTTTCAAACACGGGTGTCGATGTCCGTCAAACTTTTCTCTCTGCCGGTAAAAAAAAATCGTCCGTTGTGCCCGTGGGTTTTTTAAAATTTGTCTGTCTATTTTTTCTTTTTCCAAGGTGTTTTGCCGGAAAAAAAATTGTTTTCTTTGTGGCCGTGGTTGGCTTTGTTCTTTTCTTCTCCCGAGGTTGCCAGGCACTCCTCACCGTACCATGATCCTAGGTCGCGGCACCATTTATAACGCGGACCCCACACTCTTACTCTTCTACCCGTGACGTGACGGCATCAAATGTAATGATGAACCGATCGGCGCAGGAATCCTTCCTGACTGTGAACACCTTTTCTTTGGCTCGTGATTTCGTCTGTAGTGGCTGTAAAAAGAAAGATGGCTCGAATCTCCCCCGGGTCAGATGAATGACGACTTCGTGATTCTGTGAAGGCAAGATTACTTAGCAGGACAATTCGATGACAGAATAACTCAACAAACGGCTAGGTCTTTTCACAACAATAATTATTTAATAAAAATGAACGGTGGGTTTTTAACCCAAAGTCTATTCTTCGATAATGGCTTTTTTCTAACTATCTTATCTTCCTTCTCTCTGTGTGTGTGTGTGTGAATCTCTTTACGACTGCAAATCCTTAATCGAGATATAACTTGTCTACTCAAAACGGTGTGTGTGGACTCTTACGACCGTTGGTATTAATTGAGACGTTAATCTCTGTTGGAAAACGATGGTGGGGGAATGCCACGAGCCACGCCATGCCAAGCGAGAGCGATCGTTCGCGCGGCGCTCTCGCTGGGCCGTCTGTTCCGAACGAATCCTTAGATCTGACTGACTGCGATCGCTTTCTCATCTCAAAATAACAAAGACGAAAAACGTATAACTCATACACTCTCTCTCTCTCTCTCTCTCTCTCTCTCTCTCTCTCTTCTCGTCGTGTGGTACGCGCGATGCTGACTTACTCTCTTTCTTTCCCCATCCCTTCTTCTGTGTCCCCACCCCTCCCCCGAAGTGGGGTGGTACGGGCAATTGTAATTCGTCGTTTTGGTTTCTCTTTAGATCTTATCTACACTAAAGAAAGCCATTAGCCTCTCTTTCTCTATTGGACCACCCATCGAGCTGACATCCATCGTATCTCAAAAGCCCCATGACCAAATTGTTCAGCTGGTCAAACTCATCCATTGTATCTGGTTAAGTGCCACTGACAACCTACACGCTCTATCCCGCCAGGCTGGCGCCGTCCCTCGGCCAAGGTTTGGACAGTCAAAAATATGTACTAGCTCCCAGACTTCCACTTGTCTCTACGTGGGGCCTGATCTCCCCGATGCATTCCAGTGCACCCCGGGGTGCAGACTCCGTCGCTGAAACCACTGTTTCACATCCGCCCAATCCTTATTTCATGTCAATTGGTCGAAATTGACACCTCCCAGACCGTCACCTTTCTCTACGTGGGGGGCTGATCTCTCCGATGCATATCGGTGCGCCATAAAGGGGGCAGATACGTCGGATGAAATCACTGTTTCACATCCGTCCACCCTTATTTCGTGTCACTTGGTTGCAATTGACATCTCCCAGACCGTCTACCAAAGTAGATTCATGAGACGTAGATTGCAATGTGTGTGTAGATATCATACCAAAGTAGATTCATGAGACGTAGATTGCAATGTGTGTGTAGATATCATACCAAAGTAGATCCATGAGACGTAGATTGCAATGTGTGTGTAGATATCATACCAAAGTAGATTCATGAGACGTAGATTGCAATGTTTGTGTAGATATCATACCAAAGTAGATTCATGAGACGTAGATTGAAATGTGTGTGAAGATATCATACCAAAGTAGATTCATGAGACGTAGATTGAAATGTTTGTGTAGATATCATACCAAAGTAGATTCATGGGACGTAGATTGCAATGTGTGTGTAGATATCATACCAAAGTAGATTCATGAGACGTAGATTGCAATGTGTGTGTAGATATCATACCAAAGTAGATTCATGAGACGTAGATTGAAATGTGTGTGTAGATATCATACCAAAGTAGATTCATGAGACGTAGATTGCAATGTGTGTGTAGATATCATACCAAAGTAGATTCATGAGACGTAGATTGAAATGTGTGTGTAGATATCATACCAAAGTAGAGTCATGAGACGTAGATTGAAATGTAAGTGTAGATATCATACCAAAGTAGATTCATGAGACGTAGATTGAAATGTGTGTGTAGATATCCTACCAAAGTAGATTCATGAGACGTAGATTGCAATGTGTGTGTAGATATCATACCAAAGTTGATTCATGAGACGTAGATTGCAATGTGTGTGTAGATATCATACCAAAGTAGATTCATGAGACGTACATTGCAATGTGTGTGTAGATATCATACCAAAGTAGATTCATGAGACGTAGATTGCAATGTGTGTGTAGATATCATACCAAAGTAGATTCATGAGACGTAGATTGAAATGTGTGTGTAGATATCATACCAAAGTAGATTCATGAGACGTAGATTGAAATGTGTGTGTAGATATCATACCAAAGTAGATTCATGAGACGTGGATTGCAATGTATGTAGATATCATACCAAAGTAGATTCATGAGACGTAGACTGCAATGTGTGTGTAGATATCATACCAAAGTAGATTCATGAGACGTGGATTGCAATGTAAGTGTAGATATCATACCAAAGTAGATTCATGAGACGTAGATTGAAATGTTTGTGTAGATATCATATTAAAGTAGATTCATGAGACGTAGATTGCAATGTGTGTGTAGATATCATACCAAAGTAGATTCATGAGACGTAGATTGAAATGTTTGTGTAGATATCATATTAAAGTAGATTCATGAGACGTAGATTGCAATGTGTGTGTAGATATCATACCAAAGTAGATTCATGAGACGTAGATTGCAATGTGTGTGTAGATATCATACCAAAGTAGATTCATGAGACGTAGATTGAAATGTGTGTGTAGATATCATACCAAAGTAGAGTCATGAGACGTAGATTGAAATGTAAGTGTAGATATCATACCAAAGTAGATTCATGAGACGTAGATTGAAATGTGTGTGTAGATATCCTACCAAAGTAGATTCATGAGACGTAGATTGCAATGTGTGTGTAGATATCAGACCAAAGTAGATTCATGAGACGTAGATTGCAATGTGTGTGTAGATATCATACCAAAGTAGATTCATGAGACGTAGTTGCAATGTGTGTGTAGATATCATACAAAAGTAGATTCATGAGACGTAGTTGCAATGTGTGTGTAGATATCATACAAAAGTAGATTCATGAGACGTAGATTGCAATGTAAGTGTAGATATCATACAAAAGTAGATTCATGAGACGTAGATTGCAATGTGTGTGTAGATATCATACAAAAGTAGATTCATGAGACGTAGTTGCAATGTGTGTGTAGATATCATACAAAAGTAGATTCATGAGACGTAGATTGCAATGTGTGTGTAGATATCATACCAAGTAGATTCATGATACGTAGATTGCAATGTAAGTGTAGATATCATACCAAAGTAGATTCATGATACGTAGATTGCAATGTAAGTGTAGATATCATACCAAAGTAGATTCATGAGACGTAGATTGCAATGTGTGTGTAGATATCATACCAAAGTAGATTCATGAGACGTAGATTGCAATGTGTGTGTAGATATCATACCAAGTAGATTCATGATACGTAGATTGCAATGTAAGTGTAGATATCATACCAAAGTAGATTCATGATACGTAGATTGCAATGTAAGTGTAGATATCATACCAAAGTAGATTCATGAGACGTAGATTGCAATGTGTGTGTAGATATCATACCAAAGTAGATTCATGAGACGTAGATTGCAATGTGTGTGTAGATATCATACCAAAGTAGATTCATGAGACGTAGATTGAAATGCAAGTGTAGATATCATACCAAAGTAGATTCATGAGACGTAGATTGCAATGTGTGTGTAGATATCATACCAAAGTAGATTCATGAGACGTAGATTGCAATGTGTGTGTAGATATCATACCAAAGTAGATTTATTAGACGTAGATTGCAATGTGTGTGTAGATATCATACCAAAGTAGATCCATGAGACGTAGATTGCAATGTGTGTGTAGATATCATACCAAAGTAGATCCATGAGACGTAGATTGAAATGTGTGTGTAGATATCATACCAAAGTAGATTCATGAGACGTAGATTGCAATGTGCGTGTAGATATCATACCAAAGTAGATTCATGAGACGTAGATTGCAATGTGTGTGTAGATATCATACCAAAGTAGATTCATGAGACGTAGATTGAAATGTGTGTGTAGATATCATACCAAAGTAGATCCATGAGACGTAGATTGCAATGTGTGTGTAGATATCATACCAAAGTAGATTCATGAGACGTAGATTGCAATGTGTGTGTAGATATCATACCAAAGTAGATCCATGAGACGTAGATTGCAATGTGTGTGTAGATATCATACCAAAGTAGATTCATGAGACGTAGATTGAAATGTGTGTGTAGATATCATACCAAAGTAGATTCATGAGACGTAGATTGAAATGTGTGTGTAGATATCATACCAAAGTAGATTCATTAGACGTAGATTGCAATGTGTGTGTAGATATCATACCAAAGTAGATTCATGAGACGTAGATTGAAATGTGTGTGTAGATATCATACCAAAGTAGATTCATGAGACGTAGATTGAAATGTGTGTGTAGATATCATACCAAAGTTGATTCATGAGACGTAGATTGCAATGTGTGTGTAGATATCATACCAAAGTGGATTCATGAGACGTAGATTGCAATGTGTCTAGATATCATACCAAAGTAGATTCATGAGACGTAGATTGCAATGTGTGTGTAGATATCATACCAAAGTAGATTCATGAGACGTAGATTGCAATGTGTGTGTAGATATCATACCAAAGTAGATTCATGAGACGTAGATTGCAATGTAAGTGTAGATATCATACCAAAGTAGATTCATGAGACGTAGATTGCAATGTGTGTAGATATCATACCAAAGTAGATTCATGAGACGTAGATTGCAATGTGTGTGTAGATATCATACCAAAGTAGATTCATGAGACGTAGATTCCAATGTGTGTAGATATCATACCAAAGTAGATTCATGAGACGTAGATTGCAATGTGTGTGTAGATATCATACCAAAGTAGATTCAGGGTATGTAAGTAACAAGCCAAAACATCACACCCTCTTTTTTAATTTACAAATAAAACAAAACCAAAAACCAATTTCTGTTTTAAACGGTACATATACACATAAAATATATATCTTAATGAATAAATGCGGATATATATAAAACAAATAGGAAATAAATGAAGTTTAATATTTTTTTAATCATAACAAAAACAAAATACAATAAAACAAAACAATTTTTTAACATTGTTTAATCAGATGAATATAATCAAGCTCATATATATATATATATATATATATATATATATATATGTATATATATATATATATATATATAGGGTGGGCAAAAATAAGGGTCCTATTTTTAAAAATTCATAACTTTTTTATTTATTGATTTTTTTTTTTTTTTAATTTTAGAATAAGTAAAGAACCCCTTCCGAAGCAAGCATGAGCCGTATTAGCCCTAAGGAACGTACCCTCATTTAGAAAACATTATTTTTGCTTAAAAAACTCAAAACAGTGTAAAAAACAATACTTTAGTTTTTGTAAGTTTTAAGAAGTGTTTTTCGGCTAAAATTTGTTTTGTTTATTTCAAAAAATCTCGGAAGGGTCAGTCTACACACACATAAAGTTTGGTGAGTTTAACTTTTATTTTGTGGAAGTTATTCAAATTCAAGTTATTCAAATTTAAAGATAGGACCCTTATTTTGGCCCACCCTGTATATATATATATGAAGGTTTATAACTAAAAGATAACTTTTAGAGAATTAGACCTATTGTGAGATGAGGAAAGCTCAATATACTAGATAGAGCAAAAATTGTATTCGGTGAATTTCATTTACATTGAGACATGCCCGTTTGAACTTTTACAAACTTTTTAAAAAGAACCTTTTTTAAAAAAACTTTTTCCAAATTTTGAATATTGACTGGTCTTATCTGTCAACTTATCAATCTCTACTTCCTCTGATAAGATTTTAATCTTTGAAAAGCCGTGCTTAAGGAATGCAATTGAAAGAGAAGAAGAAATATTTTTATTTACTAAATGCTCCTTGTTCTGAACAACTGAAGATATTGATCTGTTTCCATTTACAGGTCTAACTATTTTTCATTGGTATGATATTTTTCATATATATATATATATATATATATAAATGAAGGAAGAGAGATAAAGATGTGTGGATGACAAATCTATTTCATCTTCGAATTGTTCAATGCAAGGTGTACTCGATAAAAACATGTTTATTTTTCTTTCCTTAAGCCAAGCTTTTCAAAGATTAAAATCTTTCCATCAGAAGAATTACATAGATGGAAAAGTTAGAAGGGGAATAGCCAAAATTAAAATTTGAAAAATTTAAGAAACGATATAAAGTAATGGAAAGTAAAAGTGTGTGCGTAAAAAGGTTATAAACTGGACAGACTCCATATTTTGATAACCTTTTTCCACTCCTTTAAGTATTGATTTACTCCTCTCCAGGAGTTAGGCACAAGGCCAGTTTTTATCTTACTCCCACAAGTAAGATGTGACCCAAGGTCGGGTCGGGAAAGTGGGGTTTAAAAATTGCCTGGGCAGCCCCGTCGGCATTCCCCGGTAAGGGCGCCTCAGGCAGTAAGCAATAAACTTACTCCTCCCCAAAGAGGGGAGGCGAAACCTGGGAGGGTGGACCTCCTAGAACTGCACAGGACAGACTCATAGACAGGCGTAAATGAAGACCCGAAGGCCAAGACAATACCAGTCTATGGGGTGCAGTATCCATCGGAACAGATACTACACTTTGATCTTGGCCAAAAGGCCAAGAACGTTAAACGTGGGTTAAGAACTCAATCGTGTTTATATTGCTAAACCTCGAAATATAAATAATTACTTAATAAAATTCACTAAAGAAGCCTCTTTAAAACATATTTGAGTTAAAAGGTGTTTAAAAAGGCAAAATTGAAGTTTTGAATTTTGACAATTTAATATTTTCTTTTAATTTCTAATGTTTTTCAAAAATAAGTATGGAAGGTCAAAAGAACAACAATTCGAAAGATGCTATTTACAAGATGGCTGACAAATGTTATCCGAGACATGAAAATCGTACGTACCTTGAGCTTCATATGCTTGGTATGCCCGTGGCTGATAAATTCCCAGGAAAATAATGTCCTGTACTATGGTGAAGGCTTTTAGTATTAAAAACTGAAAAATTAACAATAAATATATATATATATATATATATATAATTATTTTTTTTATTTATACAGACATGTACATAATCGGCGACACTGGCATGTCGATGTTATCAATCAATCAACAGCTGTTAGAAATCAAGATCTCATCAGGCGGAAAGAAAATCTGATCCTTCCCTCAGATCATATTTGGAAATACATATATATGAACGCCATCTTCTTCATGGACGTGAGGTCAAGGAGAAGCTGGCGTTTGATCAACCAGACCACCAACACCTCATCGAAATATGTACAAAAAATACTAAGAAAAAAGCTATGCATCTATTGCCAGTAAAAACAATAACAAAACAATATTCGCAACATTATGGTGATAAAAAAATCGTACATATTTCGACAAGGTGTTAGTGGTCTAGTGGCAAAACGCCAGAGTGCAAAACAGTAATATCATGGGTTCGATCTTTGCCCAATGTTAGCCATGCTGACGATGGCCGATGGCCGATAGCCAGAAACACACGTCCATGGATTCCTTTTACACGTACGTAAAAATTAATTAATAAATATATGAAATAAAAAAAATAATTACCCGTCCTATTAAAAAAAGGGTGACTTAATACAATGTTCTTTACCGCTTAGGAAGTGGAAAAATACTAAGAAAAAAAACCCAGCGTTTGGTGTGCTCACCGCGTCCAACCACACTGATGAGTCTTGAAAAGTCCTCAGCCATGCCGAACCCCTAACAACGTCTCAGGAAGAGACCAGACTACAGCTGTGGACCAGACTGCTAGAGAATGGCCCTCCTCCTACTGACATAGCCAGAAACACATGTGCATGGATTCCTTTTATATGTACATGAAAATTAATTAATAAATATATATATATATAAAATTAAAAAATAATTACACGTCCTATTAAAAAAGGGTGACTTAATACAATGTTCTTTACCGTTTAGAAAGCGGAAAAATACTAAGAAAGAAATCTTGCCACACAAATGAGTCTTGAAAAGATTGAACACGTATCTGTTGATGACTACGTTTTAAATATGTATACGCTTCCTTATGGGTGGAGCACTCTGCTGGAGGAAAATATGGTTTCCATTTTAGCATCAAACAAAGTCCTTCCGTAAAACGAATAGAATCCTCTCAGATACCAACATCGTATATAAACTACAAAAATGAACACAAACATTCGTTCATAAACGTATGTGTATATCTTCCGTTTATCAGTATACAAGTCGGCTCAAGGAGTAGAACGTCGGATTGTCATTACAGGTAGTGACGAGGTGAGAATCTCAGGGTTGATGCACCTGCTGTGTCTAGACACACTGTCGAGTCTGAAAAGGACGAAACACATGTGGATGCCTATATTTTAAAATATATATATATATATATATATGAGAAGAGAAGGATGAAGGTAATCCGACGTGATGGGAAAATGAAAAAGGAAAACCAAAAAATGGATGTTTTTTATGTGTACATCAACGTTTCGTCTTTATTTATAAGACTTCATCAGGATGATAATATAGAGAAAAAATGTCATGCAAGTACAAATACATGTAGGGTAGACATATTGGGAGGAAAAATAAAATAAAATAATGGCCACTACTAGCTAACACCAACAACATAATCATATCACCATCAGACAAAGGAAGGGGCATAGTAATCATGGACAAAAATTCATATATCAAAAAAATATCTACTCTATTATCCGACGAAAACACATACACTAAAACTGACCAAAAAACTATAGATAAAAACATAGAACATTTTAACAAATCTTTCAAACACCTAATCAAGAACAACAAAAAATGGGCATCAAACATTGAGTATCACCCCATCATTCCCACATTATACGGGCTCCCCATAACCTACAAACCTGACATCCCCATGCGTCCCATTGTATCGAGCATAGGTAGCACCACGCACAAAATCGCCCGGGCCATGGCTTACATCCTCACTCCACTAATGGGTACCATCAATCCTTCCCACATCAAAAATTCAGGCGACCTTCTTAGCAGAATAAAAAACATCAACGTAGAAAATAAAAATATACATAGCCTAGATGTAACTTCGCTCTACACTAACGTACCTGTTAAAAAATGCCTAAACTTACTTCACACACATATAAAGAAAATAAAAACCCGACCTACCTTTTCCCCCCAACACTTTTATAGAAATAATTAGACTCATCACTGACATAACATATTTTCAATTTAACGAAGTATTCTACAAACAAAAATTTGGACTCCCCATGGGCAACCCCCTTAGCGGTGTATTAGCCTGCCTCTTTTTAGAATTCTTAGAATCCGGTCCTTTCAAATATAGACTACCCCCTAACATCGAATACTTTAGATACATAGATGATATTTTAATTTTCCTCCCCACAGACATACAAATCAATAATGTTAAAGATAAACTCAACACAGTAGAACCCTCCATAAAATTCACCCATGAGACTGAAATAAACGGCTCCATTCCCTTCCTAGATACTCTTATAATTAAGTCCAACAACAAATTAGAATTTAAGGTACACCGCAAAAACACTCACAAAAATGACTACATACATTTCTACTCCCACCACCATAGCAAGATCAAAACAGGTATAATTATAGGCTTCTTCCTACGCGCCCTTAGAATATGTAGCCCCCAACACATAGATGAAGAAATAAAGTACATTTTTAATTCCCTAAAAACATTGCAATACCCCACACATTTTATATTAAATGCCAAGAAAAAAGCCTTCCAAATATTCTCCAGAAACACCACACAAAAAAATCAAACTCCAAACACCTCTCTCATAGACAGACCCCTTTTCCTATCCACGCATTCCAATAACACATCCATATGCAACACACTTAACAAACTAGGCATTCCAACAGTACAAACCACATCTCAATCCATAAAACAAACATTAAACACATCCAGACATTTCCAAAAAACACCCACATCCCATGCCGGCTTATATACTGTCCCTTGCAATGACTGCCATCAATTTTACGTGGGAGAAACACAACGTGAATTAAAGAAACGATTAAATGAACACAAAAGGGACATAAAAAACAACAACCCTTTCAGTGCACTTTTCTCCCATGCACTAGAACATGGTCATGCGTTCAAATTTGAACAAGCAAAAATCACTAAATACATCCACAACAAATCTCGGCGAAGATTATTGGAAACTGCTCTCATCACCGCCTCCACCACCATCAAGCAACGAAATGGTTTCTTTAACCTATCACCCTTAATAAGCAAGATCATCCTCACAGAACAAAGACTCTTGCCTGATCATAGATAACATTTATTTTCTTCTCTTACCTTTATGACACTCTTCCATTTACACACACCCTTCCTTTTTTTCCTTGAATCTTCACTTTCTCCTTTCTCTTTTCCGTTTTTCCCTCACAATTTTAACACTGCAGTCCAACTAAACTTTCTCATGTTCCATATATTTCAAATATTCCATACCCACCCGTTCAATTACCGCCCTCCTCCACCCCTCCACTCCCTCACTCATTGCCATCATTTTCCAAATATTTCATATCCTATCACAACAAATCCTCCCTCTCCCCTTCACCCATTCCCCCTCTCAACTATTTCTCCCATACCCTCACTTTTCCATACCCCCTTCTTAAATTCCCTCATTTTCTCAAAACGCTCTCTAAGACCATAACTTTCGCCCATCCACCAAAATCACAACACAAACATTCCAACTTACTTTTTCCCCTACAATCTTGACCGCAGCCATCTGGTCAAACATCTCCCTCCTCCCTCTCCTCCACTCCCTCTCTGCCATCTACTTTACCCCTGCTCATCCCACCACCTTTTTCTCTTACCACCAGCCACAGTAGTCCTTGCTCACCCCCATTTTTCCATTTCTTCCCCACTCATTTTCTTCAACATTCATTTTTATTCTCCAACAAGTACGGACGTCCACCCAGTAGTGGCCATTATTTTATTTTATTTTTCCTCCCAATATGTCTACCCTACATGTATTTGTATGACATTTTTTTCTCTATATTATCATCCTGATGAAGTCTTATAAATAAAGACGAAACGTTGATGTACACATAAAAAACATCCATTTTTTGGTTTTCCTTTTTCATTTTCCCATATATATATATATATATATATATATATATATATATTTGAAAATTTGAGAAACCAGTCAACAGACGCGTGAATTTATATCAATAAATGAAATTTCTCAAATTTTCAAATATATCTCTTAACGACGCTTTCAATGCTGTAGTGACACTCATATTATTCTAACCCATGCTTGCCAGCACATCCACTGCTTGCACCGAACATATATAAAAAACACTCCAATAACATCGGAGAGAATCGTCGGTCTTCGGTGGTGACGTTGACTGTCACCATGAAGAGAAAAAAATTTTTTAAATATATATATACTGTCTTTTTCCATGATTTCAGACGCTTCTTACGACCTTCATCAGTGTAATGAGATATATATATATATATATAAAATAAAATATAGTAACACGAAATTACATAATCATCGATGCAATAATTTATTTCAACCTTGTGGTATTGTCAAGCATCCAAGTGAGATGATTACATTTTTGAAACTGAGAAAAGAGAAATTCACATTCGACAATTCAAATATATGTAGAGAGAGAGAGAGAGAGAGAGAGACAACATATCTAATACATATTTAGAGAGAGGGGGAAATTTGAAGCATATTTAATCTACAATTTTATGGGGGCCCCCATGATTTATAAAGAGGGAAGAAAAAGCCATATATAGAGAGAGAAATTGGGAAATTGTAAAGGGGCAGGGAGGCTATTCAATGTCTCTCAAGAAATCAGGTCAGCATGTCAAGATATCACCAACCCCAAAAACCGCCTCTGCAACCTGGAAACCCAACGTCCGCTGTCTGGCGACCAAAGAAATATCTTGGGGTAGAGAGAGACATCAGAAAAGGAAAAATTTGAAAACAGACAACAGACATCCAAGGTCAGAGACCATGTCCCATATATACACATACACAGGCATGTATATACACACAAACACATACACAGGCATGTATATACACATACACACACACGCATGTATATAGACATACACACACATGTATACACACACGCACACACACGCATGTATAGCAGTTACCTCCTCCTTTCAAAACATAACTACACCGATTTGCCGGTAGGTGTCGCTTTTTCACCGACAGGTGACGCTGTAAAGCGACACCAGAGTTATCTGCCCTTCGGACTATAAAACCAGGTGCAAACGGAAATTCACTCTCTTGTCTACTCAACCGGCCTCGCAGAACGACGCTGACACAGCGCTCCGTCTCTCTCTCTCTTCTTTTTTTTCACCAACCAGCCTCGACAGAACAACACTGGCACCACCGCTCCGTTTCACTCGCTTTTTCCTACTCAATTGGCCTCGACAGAACGACGCTAATACACTAGCGTTTCGTTGCTCTCTTCTCTTCTGGTCAATTGGCCTTGGCAGAACGACGCTAATACACTAGCGCTTCGTCTCGCTCTTTTCTTTTCAACTGGCCTCGGCATTAACAACTACCAACACACGTTTCTTCCGTCAACACGTGGTCAAACAACGGTAAGAGTTCTCAACTCATTTTCTTTGTGTACGGCTTTCAAAGACTTTCCCCATGCTGGATTCATTTCTTCTTATACCTTTTCAAGAACTGTTTTTCCATCGACACACATGCATACATCACACACTTCATCATTCCACGTACACACGCGTTCAATAAACGTTGAACTACCTAATCTTGTTTGTTAATTATTACTCTGTCTTTGCATGCAACATCGCTTGATAAAACATACACGCTTATAATCGGGGGACACGACCCTCGACCCTAACACATGTATACACACACACGCATGTATACACACACACACATGTATATATAGCTGAAAAGCGTGTAAAAGATGAGCCGGTTTTGCTACGATACTTACCATGCTAATGGCATCTGTAGATTCTTGTTTGATGATCCCCCACATCCCAAATGCCAACACAAAGGCATTCATGTATATGTAGCTGACGGGAAGGAACCCCATTGGCATTGAGGCCCTAAAATTAAAAAAAAAAAAAAAAAAAATTTAAACAGAAATTTATTTGTTAACTAGAAGAGCCACCATAAAACGGATAACCCTTTTGTTCACTTTTTGAAAAACGGGAGTTTTTCTCTCGAAATATATAAAAAAAAAAAAATCCACCATCCCGGATTAACATTAACAGTAAGTCTCATATATTCCTGATATTGTATGTGAAAGATCTATCGAAAAATAAATAGATGGTTACGAAGATTAATACCTCAAAGTTTGTAGAATTTGGATTATTCGGACTACTGTTCTCATCTTGAGATGTTATCATCACAACGTTTCAGCCGCTGTAACCTCCGACCTTCTTCAGGTGTATCTTGTCGAACTCGGGAATCTGGACGGAATTTTAAACAGAACCCATTATTTAATCCACAGCATGCTCTCGTTCCATCATTTCCGGGAGGGAGAAGTCTTCAATAATTCGCAATTCTTTCATATTGCCCGTACCAAGGATTGAACCTTAAACCTTCAGATGACTGTCACTTAGAACTGAATTTTACTTAGTACTATATCCACTGCGCCATGGGTCCTTACTGAAGCCTTCTCCCAGAATGGATTATGCTTGTCTGTTCGTTTTTAAACTATTTCTTTGCTTTGTTATGTAGTAACGGAATAGAGTAAAAATGAAAGAATACTATTCTGTTATTCTGTAATTTACCGGTGATGTTTCTCATTTGCATCAAACGTCTCCACGTCAACACCCTTTCCCAGAATATTGAAAAGAATGTGATTTTTTGTCTTCCATTGAATCAAGTTTGACCTCTTCGATCCATGGCCCTTCTGAACTTTGCTATTGTACTCTCTCAAGTATCGATCAAGTTTATCTTTCACTCCTTTTATTGTTGTTAGTTTAATGTCTCTTCCAAATGCTCTTTGCCAGTGAGCCAGCAGACACAGAGAAAATTGATGGAGATGCTCTTTCTGTTTTGTAGATCCATAAGTTGGAACATGGTGAACTATGGCCAAAACGCACTCATGTACAGTTGGGAGGTTTTCAAGCAAAGTGAAATCCCAATCATCGTACTGGTACTTTGTTCGACTCATCCTATCTTCTCAACTAAACTGAACTGAAAACAAAAGAAAATAATTGTTATTAAACTGCTTGAATATAATACAATGCAATGGTTTCGACACTATAATGGTTTCAACTATCTACACCCATCCATAACCATTGTAGAGGCTTGGGAACCAATTAGGTTGCTTAACGGAGGATTTTGGCTAATTTTGGGCTATTTTTCACTAGTTTTTGGCTATTTTACATTAATTAAAGTACTATATCAGATTTAACCATTTATATCAATTCATAGCTTTTGAGGATGTTTTAGGACCTGCAATGTCGCATGAAACCACTTTTTCATCGAAAAATTATGGATTTTGAGTCCCGTGGAGCCCTAACGGCTATTTTTGACCTGCACCTTCTGAATTTTGCAAAAATTTCAAAATGTTTGATTGTTTAGTGTTATTTATGTATAAATGAACACAAAAAATACTACTCGCATGAATCTGAAATTTTCACCCATTACGTCCCACCCCTAATATAATAGATATATAATATTTATATATAAAAAAACACATATATAATAAATAGTCACACAATTTGAAGCGTTAGGTGGGTGGCAATAATAAAGATATTTTTATAAAATATTTAGAAAACCTTGCACAACGCAGATTATTTGTTTTTAAAATAAATATTTATTCATCAAGTTTATAAAAAAAAAAAAATGTCTTGAGATGAATAAATATTTATTTTAAAAACAAATAATTTGCGTTGTGCAAGGTTTTCTAAATATTTTATAAAAAATATCTTTATTATTACATATATAATAGATATATAATATTTATATATAAAAACACACATATATAATAGATATAATATTTATATATAAAAACACACATATATAATAGATATATAATATTTATATATAAAAACACACATATATAATAGATAGGTACGTGCAAAATCAATGTCCGATTCCCAAAATGAAAAAACATTTTGACCTCCCCCCCCCCCCATCACTTAAAAATACACTAAAATTCAGGAAATCAACCAATTTTACTGAAATTTTCAATATTTATTAATCAACAATCACGGAATATAATGAAACCATTATTTTTTTTTAAATCTTAATGAAAATGTATTATTTTTTAAAAAGAAAATACACCTTTACTAAAGTTATATTTTTATATATTAATAAAAAATAATGCATGCTTTTTAAAATGTTGATTATGTAAATAAAGGATCGTAGATGTTAACAATAAAAAATTTTTTTCAAAATATTTCATATATATTACGAAAATGGCCAGTGAATACCGTGTTAATAAAATCACTATAACTCGAAGAAAAATTAATTCTTTGAATTAGCGATATTATTATTAAATAAAGCATTGTTTAATCAATATTTTCACCAAAAAAATAATATAATTGCAAAAAATATTTCATGCGATTTTAATGATTAGAGTTTTTGGAAAAATAAAAAAATGCGACGTAATTATATTTCCTTTTCATAGAGAAACGAGTCATCATCAGCGCAAGAATTTCTTGTTTATAATCTTGAAAATAAACCAAACATTTACACATTTGTGACCCAGGAAGTTAACGAAAAAAAGAATTAAAAATATTGAATAATTTCTACTAACGATCGATTCGCAAGGCTATGGAAGGCACGCTATGCAATAAACAGGCGCAATTAGACCTCCCACCATTCACTCCCACTACTCCCACTAAAATGTTATTTTTCAGAGATTCATCGATTTCGTTAATTTCACAATTCATTGGAAAGATAAAACGTAAGTATTTCTTTTTTTTTTTCATTAATAAATATTCTTTAAAAATTTTAAAATTTATTAATAAATAAATAGTTCAAATATGACATTTTCTTTAAAATTGAATTTTATTTATTTAATTATAAATAATTGTTATTAACAAAAAATTAAAACGTTAACAATTTGTTAATGTTTTAATTTTTTTCAATGAATATTTATTTACTTTTTCACACTGAAAATTAAATACTATTTTAGCTTAAAATAAAAAAATACCCATTAAGTTTTATTTTTAAAGAATTAATGTATTTTAAAATTAAATTAATTCTATAAAAATAAATCGAGTAATGTAATTGTTCAAGTTTTTAATTAATCATCATGTAAAAATAATTGATAAAATTTTTTCAACTACATATGCAAAATAAAAGCGATTTTTTGTGATTATAATATATAATGGATACATAAATTGGTTGGTATAGACATGGTTAGGGTAGGTTTGGCGTAAGGTTTAGGGTCAGAGTTAGCTTGGGTCCTAATCTGCACCAGTACATAAAAATAAAAATAGGGGAAAATTATTAAAAAACCTTCTGTGCAAAAAAATAATAAATTCGTGTCTTCCATACTTGTCAATTTAATGTAGACATATTTTTCGTAACCTTAAAAAATAAAGAAATTAAGGTCTAATCATTTTTCAATTTCTATAAAGCATAACATCCATATAAATTTTTTTAAATAAAAATAAATATTACTGCAGTTCAGGGTTTCCATACTTTCAGATTTGGTCGCCAAATTTTGTTTACACTTACATAAAACAACAAAAATGCGCCCGGGAAGTAACTTTCATTTTTTCTTTTGGATAATTCGGCAAGTTTTAGTAGAAACATGAAGGTCAATTTTTTTTTAATTCACTCTCTTAAGACTAAATTTAATAATTATCTTTGAAATAGTTCCAAAAAATTGATATTTATCTTTCCAACGAATTTAAAACGTGTTTTATTGAATGTGCAGTTTTAATCAATTTTTGACGTTTATAGGGGTTTTTGACAACATTTTTAATTCTAATTTTTTTTTTCAAACGTAAATATACATTTGTTTCCTTTTATATAATAACATTAGGCTTTTATCTTTCAAACACAATCAAAAGTTAAACGAAAACTGCTTTAAAAAATTAAGAAAAGACACTTTTAAGAACGAGAGTCAGTGCAAGCAGTCGCCATTTTTGCACGTACCTAATAATAGATATATAATATTTATATATAAAAAAACACATATATAATAAATATCTATATGGGGGTAGGGGTATTGATAAAAAAATAGATGATTTTTAAAAAGTGGGTGTAACATATATGGTTTTAAACCTCTCTCCGTTCCATCACTTTTTGTACACACCTCTCTCTCCAACTGCTCCCTCTCTCTGTGTGTCTCTCTCTCAAACTTTTCCAATTGATGCAATATAATGGAAAGGAAGAAAAATGAAAGAAAAAAATGCAGCAGCAGTTGATTGACCTAGTTTCAGTATTGTTTTTGGAACAACTACGAGTAAGAATGAAAGTCAATTTTCCTGACTCCTTCCTTGCATTAATTTGATCCCTGGTGATCCCAATCAAATAAATATTGGCACATTTGTTACCATAACCAGCTTGGGGTTTTACTAAATCAGATGATGCAAGGTTGGTGAGTGTATCTTGGGTAGTTTCTGAGGTTTAGCGGACGGAAATACGACTTTCGATTACGTAATAGCTGTATAGAACACATATGATAAAAAAAACCCAGAAATTTCAAAGAAACATTTGGGTACTTACCATACTGTCAGGATAAAATGAACAATTACAATAACCTGTAAAAAAAAAAAAAAAAGATTAGTTTAAAATGAAAATTACAATAATATGTATATATATATATATATATATATATATAAATGAAAGAAGAGGGATAAACATGTACGAATGACAAATCTATGTCAACTCCGATTGTTCAATGCAAGGTGTACTCGGTAAAATTATGTTTATTATTCTTTCCTTAAGCCAAGGCTTTTCAAAGATTAAACTCTTATCATCAGAGGAGAAATACAGATAGATAAGTTGGCAAAAAAAAATCAACATTTGAAAAAATATTAAGAAATGGAGAGTCAAAAAAAAGTTTGCGTAAAAAGGTATGGGGTTTGTCCAGTTGGTAATTGTCCGTTGATAAGGTGTCCAATGAAAGGAGATTTAGATGTTGAGTTCAAATCGTAGGTGGAGCGCACTTAATATATATATATATAATATTAATTTTTTTTTTATATATTTCAGCTATGTACGACGACATTTCGAGCTTATGGCTCTCATCAGTGCTGGGAAACAATAATCTCAGACGGTCATGGGGCTCGAACCCAGTTCACAGAGACACCTTGAATCTGTATGCGTTCACTTAGTCCCATTAAGCCATGAGAGATTTTCACGTAATAACGGAGAAATTAAGTGATGTTTACATTGAAAGCGGTGAGTATAAACATCTAAACATTCGATAGCACTCAACGACAGAGTCGGAGCGTTGCACTGAATATATATATATATATATATATATATATATATATATATATATATATATATATATGGGACCAACGTTGGCGAACATTTTTGTGGGCTTCTATGAGAAAGAACTACTATCGGGACCCATGAAACCGTTAGTCTACTTTCGATATGTAGACGACACATTTTGCCTCTTCAATAATGAAACAGAGGCAAATACATTCTTCTCCTTATGAATAATATGCATCCCGCATTAAAGTATACATATGAAGGTGAGGGCAATTCCTTCCTAGCTTTCCTGTATGTATTAGTGACGAAAACTCCATTCTGTTACCATACATCAATATATCGTAAACCTACGTTTACAGGATTGTATACTCGTAGGGACGCATTCTGCCCGGGCAAACGAAAATTAGATCTAATTTGGACCCTAACACACAGAGCTCTTATGATTTGTTCAAAATCAAAATTGGACGAAGAAATACAAATAATTATTGATACTCTGTCCAATAATGGCTACCCTCTGGATGTGATTAGGTCAGTCATCAATAGGAAAGTGGCCAAGTTTTCCGAGAAAAAAACTAGTACGGTGGCTAAATGTCCGATTTATATTCGTTCGCCTTGGTTAGGTACAGTAAGTGAGAAGTTCGCCAAACAAATCCGCTCAGCGGTGGAAAATTGTTATTTTTCATCTAATGTGCGGGTTGTGTTCTGTACAAAACCTCTGTTACCATCCTCTCGAAAAGACGTCCTGCCCCCCCCCCCCCCCACCATAAAAATAATGTGATTTATCTTTTAAAATGTAATTGCAGTGCCAATTACGTGGGCCGGACGACGTTGAGATTAGACAACAGACTACAACAACACATCCCTAGTAAAATCAGGAATGGAACCTTCCGGTCACAGGACGTTCTAAGAAATACATACGGTTCTTCGATAACTGATCACCTGATAAATAACCCGTAGTGCGCAACGAACTTTAGCACAGATTCATTTTCCATCTTAAGCTGTGCTCACTCATCTTATCATTTGAAAATCTTGGAGACTATCCACGTACGCCTCAAGAGGCCCTCCCTCTGCAAACAGAAGGAGTGTCTCTTGGGGTTGAGTGTGATTAGTCTCTAAGACACAACCTCCATTCCATATAACATCATGCTTATTTTATTCTAAATTCGAATTTTTTAAATTTTTTTCCCCCTTCATAACATAACGCTAATTTCATTTTTTTTGGTTAATTCTATCCTACATTCTCACCCATATTTAAAATCCCACGATATCAGTCTTGTAAAGTGTGGGCGAAACTAGTCGAGTGGCAATTTTTTTTTTTTTTTCATCCCCTAAATCTTTTAATAATGAAAAATTCAACACGTCTTCCCTTCATTATTGCACTAAAATATATATATATATATATATATATATATATATATATATATATATATATATATATATGTATGTATGTATATATATGTGTGTATCTTGTCAGCATCTTTTCTTTTATACAAGTATCATTAAAAATAACGGACATCTTGTGTCTGGTTATTTTTTCTAAGATCCTTTCCGTTTTTCTGATTAGGTTCTTAGTTTCAGACGGAAACTGGCTGATAAAATTGCCATAGCTTCCCAAAGCCTGGTTAACATTGCTCCACTGACGATGGACTTGGAAGGGTCCGAAAGCACTTTGGGAAGCTATGGCAATTTTATCAGCCAGTTTCCGTCTGAAACTAAGAACCTAATCAGAAAAACGGAAAGGATCTTAGAAAAAATAACCAGACACAAGATGTCCGTTATTTTTAATGATACTTATATATATATATATATATATATATATATATATATATATATATGGGGTAAGGTACATGATAAGTCATGAAAATGAAATGCCATGGTAGACAAAATGTGTGAAAAAAAGATAAACGGAAAACAGATTAAAATGCAGGAGAAAAACAAAAACAAGAGATTTGACCGGTTTCGTTCGTATTAACGAACGTCTTCAGAAAAAGTGAAGATTTGGAAATAATTTTATTTATTTAATACGAACGAAACCGGTCAAATCTCTTGTTTTTGTTTTTCTCCTACATTTTAACCTGTTTTCCTTTTGTCTTTTTTCACACATTATATTTATATAATATATATATATATATATATTTATATAATAATATAATATTAATTTAATTTTTTTATATTTTACCTACATACGACGTCGTTTCGAGCTTATGGCTCTCATCAGCGCAGGGAAATAACAATCTCAGACGGTTATAGGGCACGAACCACACCATGAATCTGTAAGCATTCACCTAGTCCAATTAGGTTACGAGAGATTTCCACGTGATAACAGAGAAATTAAGTTATGTTTACACTGAAAGCGGCGAGTATACACATCTAAACATTCGATAGCACTCAACGACAGAGTCGGAGCATTGCACTGAAGCTTTTTAGGTGAATGTTTGTTTTTAATCTTTTCGGCAGTGCTCAACTTTCAATTTTACTTGGAAGGGGCTTATAATAATATTTTTTTTTTTTTTTAATATTTATATATATGTGAGACATCACTTAGAAACGAAAATCACTATGCAAAAAGATTTTTTTTATTTATTTGTTTTGCAATAAATGAAAAAATATAAATCAAATATTTCGGACGTAACAAGCCATTTTCAATGAGACAGATGATTTTTTTCTATTTTTTTTTTTAATTATTATTTTTTTTTTTTTAATTAAAAAAAAAAAAAGAAAATTTTTTTTTAAGGAGTTTGACCTGGAACGGCTTCCATTTTCAAAATATAAACAATTTTTTCTATTTTTTTTTAATTATTTTTTTTTATTATTTTTTTTTTAATTAAAAAAAAAAGAAAATAAATCTCTTAAGGAGTTTGAGCTGGAACGGCTCCCATTTTAAAAACATAATTTTTTCCTATTTTAAAAAATTTTTTTTTAATTATTATTTTTTTTTTAAATTAAAAAAAATGAAAAAAAAATTTTTAAGGACTTTGAGCTGGAACGGCTCCCATTTTCAAAATGGTGTGCGTGAGGGGAGCCAGCTCCAAAATTAGTGGAGCATAATAGCAGTTGTGTTGGTCTGTCATGCTCAAGTTTGAAATGGCACTTTGATCACAAAGTGCACAGATTAAATGAATATATCTCAAGAATTGCCATTCTTGTGTAAATTTCGGTGCTTCTGCTGTTTCGCTATGACATCAAAATATTTAAAGAATAAATGTATAACTTTGTTATGTACTTACGTGGTAGCTGAAAATAAGATTGTACAGAAAAAAATACGCAAATTCATCCAGTATTTATTAAATTATAAGAAGAAAAAAACAAAAAAACGATCTTACGTATCGGTAGACATTTCAGCTTATTAAGTAGACAAGGGAGATAACTGGATTTTTTTTTCGGAAAAAGTCAAAATCTAACAAAAATGGCTACCGAAAGATAAAATCGTTTTTTTTTTTTTAATTTAATAAATACTGGATGAATTTGAGTAATTTTTTGGTGTACAATCTTCTTTTAAGCTACCACGTAAGTATATAACAAAGTTTATACATTTCTTTAGCTATTTTTTTTTTTGTAAGAGAGGCCTAACATGTCATTGTGAAACAGCAGAAGCTCCTACATTTCTTTTTTGTTTATTTTATTGCATCCAAAAGAATAATTGCTTTATCAATCACTTGTCTCCGTTGCCAGGCAACCACACATGTACAAAATCTTCATCTTCCAAAAAAAAAAAAAAAAAAAAAAAAAGAAAAGAAAATATTCATATTCCCCCCCATAAAATCTATGCACGGTTTTATCGTCCGTAATCCTATAAGATCCGCTTTTCTTAAATGAGAGATGAAGAAAAAAAAAAAAGGAAAACCGAATCAAGAATATTTAATGATAGCATTCTAGAGTTATCTGTTCTTGTTTTTCTTATCAATATTCCCCTCTAAGTGGGGAGCCGCAGCACACATTTTCTTGGATACATTTTCCGAAACAGTACCCCAAACCTTAACCGTAACCCTAATCTAATCCTATGTATCCAAAAAAGTCTACCAACCTGAACAACCTACGAAACTGATCAACTCCAAGTGGGTAGTCACAGAACATACACTAAGATGTACTGCCTTAACCTTGTGCCATTCCTCTGTTCTTTGGTCTGTCATGTTTAAATGTGAAACAGTGTGTTCTTTGGTCTGTCATGTTTAAATGTGAAACAGTGTGTTCTTTGGTCTGTCATGTTTAAATGTGAAACAGTGTGTTCTTTGGTCTGTCATGTTTAAATTTGAAACAGTGTGTTCTTTGGTTTGTCATGTTTAAATTTGAAACAGTGTGTTCTTTGGTCTGTCATGTTTAAATTTGAAACAGTGTGTTCTTTGGTTTGTAATAATTAAATTTGAAAAAGTGTGTTCTTTGGTCTGTCATGTTGAAATTTGAAACAGTGTGTTCTTTGGTTTGTAATAATTAAATTTGAAAAAGTGTGTTCTTTGGTCTGTCATGTTTAAATTTGAAACAGTGTGTTCTTTGGTTTGTCATGTTTAAATTTGAAACAGTGTGTTCTTTGGTTTGTCATGTTTAAATTTGAAACAGTGTGTTCTTTGGTTTGTCATGTTTAAATTTGAAACAGTGTGTTCTTTGGTCTGTCATGTTTAAATTTGAAACAGTGTGTTCTTTGGTCTGTCATGTTTAAATTTGAAACAGTGTGTTCTTTGGTTTGTAATAATTAAATTTGAAAAAGTGTGTTCTTTGGTCTGTCATGTTGAAATTTGAAACAGTGTGTTCTTTGGTTTGTAATAATTAAATTTGAAAAAGTGTGTTCTTTGGTCTGTCATGTTTAAATTTGAAACAGTGTGTTCTTTGGTTTGTCATGTTTAAATTTGAAACAGTGTGTTCTTTGGTCTGTCATGTTTAAATGTGAAACAGTGTGTTCTTTGGTCTGTCATGTTTAAATTTGAAACAGTGTGTTCTTTGGTTTGTCATGTTTAAATTTGAAACAGTGTGTTCTTTGGTCTGTCATGTTTAAATTTGAAACAGTGTGTTCTTTGGTTTGTAATAATTAAATTTGAAAAAGTGTGTTCTTTGGTCTGTCATGTTGAAATTTGAAACAGTGTGTTCTTTGGTTTGTAATAATTAAATTTGAAAAAGTGTGTTCTTTGGTCTGTCATGTTTAAATTTGAAACAGTGTGTTCTTTGGTTTGTCATGTTTAAATTTGAAACAGTGTGTTCTTTGGTTTGTCATGTTTAAATTTGAAACAGTGTGTTCTTTGGTTTGTCATGTTTAAATTTGAAACAGTGTGTTCTTTGGTCTTTCATGTTTAAATTTGAAACAGTGTGTTCTTTGGTCTGTCATGTTTAAATTTGAAACAGTGTGTTCTTTGGTTTGTAATAATTAAATTTGAAAAAGTGTGTTCTTTGGTCTGTCATGTTGAAATTTGAAACAGTGTGTTCTTTGGTTTGTAATAATTAAATTTGAAAAAGTGTGTTCTTTGGTCTGTCATGTTTAAATTTGAAACAGTGTGTTCTTTGGTTTGTCATGTTTAAATTTGAAACAGTGTGTTCTTTGGTCTGTCATGTTTAAATTTGAAACAGTGTGTTCTTTGGTCTGTCATGTTTAAATTTGAAACAGTGTGTTCTTTGGTTTGTAATAATTAAATTTGAAAAAGTGTGTTCTTTGGTCTGTCATGTTTAAATTTGAAACAGTGTGTTCTTTGGTTTGTCATGTTTAAATTTGAAACAGTGTGTTCTTTGGTTTGTCATGTTTAAATTTGAAACAGTGTGTTCTTTGGTTTGTCATGTTTAAATTTGAAACAGTGTGTTCTTTGGTCTGTCATGTTTAAATTTGAAACAGTGTGTTCTTTGGTCTGTCATGTTTAAATTTGAAACAGTGTGTTCTTTGGTTTGTAATAATTAAATTTGAAAAAGTGTGTTCTTTGGTCTGTCATGTTGAAATTTGAAACAGTGTGTTCTTTGGTTTGTAATAATTAAATTTGAAAAAGTGTGTTCTTTGGTCTGTCATGTTTAAATTTGAAACAGTGTGTTCTTTGGTTTGTCATGTTTAAATTTGAAACAGTGTGTTCTTTGGTCTGTCATGTTTAAATTTGAAACAGTGTGTTCTTTGGTCTGTCATGTTTAAATTTGAAACAGTGTGTTCTTTGGTTTGTAATAATTAAATTTGAAAAAGTGTGTTCTTTGGTCTGTCATGTTTAAATTTGAAACAGCGTTTTCTTTGGTTTGTCATGTTTAAATTTGAAACAGTGTGTTCTTTGGTCTGTCATGTTTAAATTTGAAACAGTGTGTTCTTTGGTCTGTCATGTTTAAATTTGAAACAGTGTGTTCTTTGGTTTGTAATAATTAAATTTGAAAAAGTGTGTTCTTTGGTCTGTCATGTTGAAATTTGAAACAGTGTGTTCTTTGGTTTGTAATAATTAAATTTGAAAAAGTGTGTTCTTTGGTCTGTCATGTTTAAATTTGAAACAGTGTGTTCTTTGGTCTGTCATGTTTAAATTTGAAACAGTGTGTTCTTTGGTCTGTCATGTTGAAATTTGAAACAGTGTGTTCTTTGGTCTGTCATGTTGAAATTTGAAACAGTGTGTTCTTTGGTCTGTCATGTTGAAATTTGAAACAGTGTGTTCTTTGGTTTGTAATAATTAAATTTGAAAAAGTGTGTTCTTTGGTCTGTCATGTTTAAATTTGAAACAGTGTGTGCTTTGGTTTGTAATAATTAAATTTGAAAAAGTGTGTTCTTTGGTCTGTCATGTTTAAATTTGAAACAGTGTGTGCTTTGGTTTGTAATAATTAAATTTGAAAAAGTGTGTTCTTTGGTCTGTCATGTTTAAATTTGAAACAGTGTGTGCTTTGGTCTGTCATGTTTAAATTCGAAACAGTGTGTGCTTTGGTCTGTCATGTTTAAATTCGAAACAGTGTGTGCTTTGGTTTGTAATAATTAAATTTGAAACAGCGTTTTCTTTGGTCTGTCATGTTTAAATTTGAAACAGTGTGTTCTTTGGTCTGTCATGTTTAAATTCGAAACAGTGTGTGCTTTGGTCTGTCATGTTTAAATTTGAAACAGTGTGTTCTTTGGTCTGTCATGTTTAAATTCGAAACAGTGTGTGCTTTGGTCTGTCATGTTTAAATTCGAAACAGTGTGTTCTTTGGTTTGTAATAATTAAATTTGAAACCGCGTTTTCTTTGGTCTGTCATGTAAAAATGTGAAACATCATGTTCTTTGGTTTGTCACAATCAAATTCGAAACCGCCTAAGTCTAATGTTAAGGAGTTAAACAATAACTAAAAAAAAAACAATTTCAATTTGGTGCTACAACTCTTGTATTTTTGGGCTATGTCATTTGTTCAAAGAGAATTTCACCCCTTCCTGAAAAAGTTACGCCTCTGCAGAATTTACAGCAACCAACTTCTGTTCACCAACGGCAACATTTTGGGGGCTTATTGAATTATCATAGAAACTTCACCCCACACACACAGCGCGGATATTCTTGCTCTTTTAACTGAATTTTTAAAAAATTTTTAAACTGAAAAAAAAAAGAAGGATCCCGGAACAACATCCTACGGAAACTGATAAACTCCAAGTGAGTAGCCACAGCACACACACTTAGATATACTGAAATAATTTGAAACTGTGTGTGTTTTGGTCTGTCATGTTTAAATGTGAAACAGTGTGTTCTTTGGTCTGTCATGTTTAAATTTGAAACAGTGTGTTCTTTGGTCTGTCATGTTTAAATTTGAAACAGTGTGTGCTTTGGTCTGTCATGTTTAAATGTGAAACAGTGTGTTCTTTGGTCTGTCATGTTTAAATTTGAAACAGTGTGTTCTTTGGTCTGTCATGTTTAAATTTGAAACAGTGTGTGCTTTGGTCTGTCATGTTTAAATGTGAAACAGTGTGTTCTTTGGTCTGTCATGTTTAAATTTGAAACAGTGTGTTCTTTGGTCTGTCATGTTTAAATTTGAAACAGTGTGTGCTTTGGTCTGTCATGTTTAAACTCCAAGTGAGTAGCCACAGCACACACACTTAGATATACTGAAATAATTTGAAACTGTGTGTGTTTTGGTCTGTCATGTTTAAATTTGAAACAGTGTGTTCTTTGGTCTGTCATGTTTAAATTTGAAACAGTGTGTTCTTTGGTCTGTCATGTTTAAATTTGAAACAGTGTGTTCTTTGGTCTGTCATGTTTAAATGTGAAACAGTGTGTTCTTTGGTCTGTCATGTTTAAATTTGAAACAGTGTGTTCTTTGGTCTGTCATGTTTAAATTTGAAACAGTGTGTGCTTTGGTCTGTCATGTTTAAATGTGAAACAGTGTGTTCTTTGGTCTGTCATGTTTAAATTTGAAACAGTGTGTTCTTTGGTCTGTCATGTTTAAATTTGAAACAGTGTGTGCTTTGGTCTGTCATGTTTAAACTCCAAGTGAGTAGCTACAGCACACACACTTACATATACTGCTTTATCCGTGTGCTATTCCTCTGCGGAGTATGCTTGTCCTGCTTGGGAGAGATCAACACATGCCAAACATCTAGACTCAGCATTGAACAACACCTGTCGCTTGATCACTGGCTGCTTGAAGCCCACCAACCTGAACAACGTACATCTTCTCACTGGCATTGCCCCTTCAGATGTGAGACGGGAAGTTGGCAGCCGAGTAGAGATAACAAAGGCTATCAGTGATGAACGCTATCTCCTTCATGGACGTGAACCAATGGTCCAACAACTGAAGTCAAGGACAAGCTTCCTCAGCCATGTCGAACCCCTAACAACATCTCAGGAAGAGACAAGACTACAGCTGTGGACCAGACGGTTAGAAATATGCCCCCTCCCTCTCATAACGACATGGGAATTCCTGCTTCTGATGAACTCCCTCCAAATAAATCGCCTGAGAACGGGAATGGGGCGATCAAAAGTTGCTATGAGTAGATGGGGCTACAAAACTGACCCAACCATCTGTGAATGTAGAGAGGATGACCCATACGATGCAACACTGCTTGGTCTGCCGCCCCTACTGCCCAACCGGTGTAGCTTAGAAGATCTTGCAGAGTACAACACTATTGTAAAGGACTGCATAAAAATGTGGGAAACTGTTGTATGACCACGTGACATTTCAAAGATATGCAAAGAAGAAGAAGAAAAAGAAAAAAGAAGAAAGAGAAGAAGAAGAAAGAAGAAGAAGAAGAAGAAGAAAGAAGAAGAAGAAAAAGAAAAAGAAGAAGAAGAAAAAGAAGAAGAAGAAGAAAAAGAAAAAAGAAAAGAAAAAACAAGAAAAAAAAGAAAAAAAGTAGAAGAAAAAAAGGAGAAAAAGAATAAAAAGGAGAAAAAAGAAGAAATAGAAGAAAAAAAAGAAAAAAAAAGAAAAAAAAAGAAAAAAAAGAAGAAAAAAGAGAAAAAGAAAAAGAAAAAAGGAGAAAAAGAAAAAGAAAAAAGAAAGAAAGAAGAAGAAGAAAAAGAAGAGAAGAAGAAAAAGAAAAAGAAAGAAGAAGAAGAAGAAGAAGAAGAAGAAGAAAAAGAAAAAGAAGAAGAAAAAGAAGAAAAAGAAGAAGAAAAAGAAAAAAGAAAAAGAAGAAGAAAGAAGAAGAAGAAAAAGAAGAAGAAGAGAAGAAGAAAAAAAAAAGAAAAGAAAAAACGAGAAGAAAAAAAAGAAAAAAACTAGAAGAAAAAAAGGAGAAAAAGAATAAAAAGGAGAAAAAAGAAAAAGAAAAAAGAAAGAAAAAAAAGGAAAAAAGAAAAAAAAGAAAAAAAGAAGAAGAAGAAGAAGAAAAAAGAAAAAGAAAAAGAAAAAAGAAAAAAAAGAAAAAAGGAGAAAAAAAGAAAAAAGAAAAGAGAAGAAGAAAAAGAAGAAGAAAAAAGAAAAGAAAAAACGAGAAGAAGAAAAAGAAAAAAAGTAGAAGAAAAAAAGAAGAAAAAGGAGAAAAAAGAAGAAAAAGAAAAAGAAAGAAAAAAAAGAAAAAAAAGAAGAAAAAAAGAAGAAAAAAGAGAAAAAGAAAAAGAAAAAAGGAGAAAAAGAGAAAAAGAAAAAGAAAAAAGGAGAAAAAGAAAAAAAAAGAAAGAAAAAAGAAGAAGAAGAAGAAGAAAAAGAAGAAGAAAAAAGAAGAAAAAGAAGGAGAAGAAAAAAGAAGGAGAAAAAGAAAGACACGCAAAGAAGAAAATGAATATTCCCCGGCTTAATAACCCTAACCCACAATTTCCGATGAGGACAAAAGGATCGAGACGACTTATCAAAGAAATCAAAAGTCAGTATCAAACGATGCTTTTTTGAACTAGAAAACACCCGTCCCAGGACGGGTAAGATTTATGCCTAGGACAGAACAGTTTTGCACCACTTTTATACGTCAACTTACGAAGATTAAAATCAAGATATAATAATAGTAAACCTTATGTTTTGAATCCTTATTCCAATTTTGATCCCTGGTGCTACCAGATACCGGCTTCCTGACTTAAAATGCACCAAACATTGATGTTATTATTTTTTTTTCCTTTACCTTTGCAAAAGTCAATCATGTTCTGCAAAGCTAAAAACAGAAATAACAATTTTCCTCAACCCCCCCCCCCACCAAAAAAAAAACAACCAAACAAAACACCATGAATAAATATTTGAAGAATTTGAAGTATAAAAACTTTTTACCAAAATGGCCGGATTCGGAATTAAATAACCCGAAAAGGGTTGATATAAAGAACTTGAAAGTATAAAAAATTTTATCATCGTCCTTTTCTTTTTTTATTATTTCTTTCTTTTTTTTTTCTTAAAATATTTCATCGCAGACAAGGCAGGATGCCACTGTAGACGTAAGGGGCTACTGAGAATTAGGGAGTAGGTTTAGGGTGTCATTCTAAGTTGGGAGCTGTGCAACGAGATGTCTGTTTACATTAGTTTTAAACCTCTGCATGTCGGTACTGTCGGGGAAACAGGGGGCAGGGAGGGAGTTCCAGAGGCCGGCAGCACAAAGAAAAGAAGCTATTTGAGTAGAAAGCTCTCCGGCATCTGGGGACCTCCACAGTGAATGTATGGAGCTTAGCTGATTGTTGAGTTATTCTAGTGTATTTGCGTCGAGGGGGCAGTAGAGCAGCTAGTTCATCGGAGGACAATCCATTGAAGTATTTGTAAAACAAGCATAAGGATGCAACATTGCGGCGATGGGACAGGGGCCGGAGCTTGATTGACAGTGAGGGACCTATTAGGTTGGCGACTCTATTTTGTCTTCGTCATATTATGTTAAAATTCCATTATAAGGTCCCATCAAAGATAAAGAATGTATCAAAGTCTGAAATCCCTCGGACGGCCTGTATAATAACATAGATGGCTCAAAAGCAACGATTTCTAGATCTAGCACGATGGAACTTGTTAATCTCAAACCAAAGTTCATGTCCAACGCCGATTAACGTTAAATTATTCAGTTCGTCGTGTCCCGTTCGTGTTCTATGTTTGTTCTTGATTAACGACAACCTAGTTGAGGAAACCAGTTCGAAAATTGTACTCCCCCCCTCAAAAAAATAAGGAAACAATTTTTTTTTTAATGCGTGAAAGATATTGTGCATTTGGCTAAAGTATGATCATCATCATCATCATCACCATCATAATCACCACCATCATCACGAAAAAAAATATATATATATATATATATATATCTTTTTTCGTGCTGATGGTGGTGATGATGATGATGATCATCATCATACTTTAGCCAAATGCACAATATCTTTCAAGCATTAAAAAAAAATTGTTTCCTTATTTTATATATATATATATATATATATATATATATAAATTCTTTGTAATAAAGTAGGAAAAATCCCAGCAGAGTGCTCGATTAATTAAGAATTAAATTTTAAAATTAACATACTAACATAAAAATAACATAAAATTTTTATTTTTTATTTTTATTTTTTTTTTTTTATTTTTTTTTTTTTATTTTTTTTTTTTTTTTTATGTTTTATCTTTTTATTTCTTATGTTTTAATTTCAAATTTTATTTTATCTTAATTTTATTTTTATTCCCTTTAATATTATATTATTATATCTCTCCAAATCTCCTCCGGTTTTTTAAATCTCAACAGTTTCATTACACTAAATTTAAATTCAAACAAACATACACAACACGCTGAGCAAATAACGCGTCCCAACGAGAATGTCATGTGACTTCACATTTCAAAAACAGATGACAACAGAAGCTGAAGAGAGCCGGATGGCTAAGACTTTCCGAGCTTGAAACCGACGGTACAAATGTTGTACTAATTTTTCTGTACCAAAATAAATAAATATATATATATATATATATATCAAGTAAGTAAATTGAAACAAAAAAGAGAGTTTGAATTACCTACTAGACACTATCCTCGAGTGTCTTCGGTCTCTCTATACAAGGGTTTGTCAGGACAACCTGACATGAGGATACTTACCCTTACAAGTAAACCCTGACTAAATGTTTAAAATAACATAGTATCCAACGCCCAAATAAGATCTCCTCGCTATGGTTACAGACTGGCACAGGAATGGTGCCTCTTCTTCAAGTGATGTTGCCTCAAGTAACAGTACTTAGCTGGGCACTCCACCAAACTAGATGAATTCTTGCCCTGGAATCCGGTAAGACCAAGAGACCACAAGAAAGATATATTATAACATATTTATTTGGTCAATTAGGGAGAGGAAAATTAATGTTCTTAACTTATTTACTTACTCAACGTTTGAGAAGTAAAGAACTTTAATGAAATATTCGAATATCTATGTATCTCATATAGAGATCAAGTGTTAACCCCAGGAAGGGGCCCCTTGATTTCTGAGAACTTCGACTGAAGTAAAATGAAACAAAAAAATATATATTATAATTGGTGAGTTTGAATTACCTACTAGACACCATCCTCAAGTGTCTTCGGTCTCTCTGTACAAGGGTTTGTCAGGACAACCTGACATGAGGATACTTACCCCTACAAGTAAACCCTGACCAAATTTTAAAAATATTTTGGAATATTCGAATATCTATGTATCTCATACAGAGATCAAGTGTTAGCCCCAGGGAGGGGCTCCTTGATCTCTGAGAACTTTGACTGAAGTAAAATGAAACAAAGAGAGAAAATGTCATTGAGACCGAAAAATTCTAATTTTTAGTGGACTTCCCCCCTTCCTTAATCAAGATATTTATTTTTTTGTTGAAAAAAAAAAAAAATTTCACGTTCCTAGATCAAAGCGATTGCGATTTTGAATATTTTGCATAACCACGTCCGCTAACTCAACACAGAACGACGTTTAACGTTCTTCCTATGACAATCTAACAGTAACCGCGTGAAACATCAATATTTATACACGCGAACACAACACAGCCGTCGAAAGACTTGGCCACATTGTTGTTGTTATTTTTTTTTTTATGGAAATCGCTCCAGACAATGCATGAAGCCACTTGATGTAAGGAGCTAACAAGAACGAAATATGATTATCGCAAATACAGGAGATGTCTATTAACCTTAGTCTTGAAAAGACCAAGATTATAGGTAGGAGGAAAACAGTCAGCAGGAAGAGAGTTCCACAAGCCTTTAATTCTTAGAAAGAAGCTACTGGAATAGGAAGCTGTATTACAACGAGGTATTAAAACAGCGAATTGATTTGAAGACCACTAGACCAACGAGTCAAACGAGCTGGAACAAAAGAAGCAGGGAATAGATCACATAATTCTGAATAACACATGCCATAATCGTATTTATAGAAAAGACTGAGACTAGCAACATCACGTCTGTGAGAGAGAGGGTGCAGAGAAGAAGAAAGGGTGTGGCCAATCAAATTACAGATACGTTTCTGCACCTTATCAAGAACCCTCAAATGGAACAGATATTTACCAGCCCAAATATGACAACAGTATAGTTCTTAGTATAGGGTTTTGTTTTCATTTGTATCCTCCATACATTAAATAACTGCTACCGATTTTACAGTTTATACATTTCTTTCGCTATTTTTTTTTAAAGAGAGGCCTAACATGTCAGAGCTAAACAGAAGAAGCACCGATTATCTAAATACAATGCGCGGGTAGTATAGCGACCGTTGGAATATTTCAGCCATTTTGATTGGATTTCGTACAAGGTAGGAGGAAAACAGTCAGCAGGAAGAGAGTTCCACAAGCCTGCGGTTCTTGGAAAGAAGCTACTTGAATAGGAAACTGTATTACAATGAGGTATCAAAACAGCGAATTGATGAAGACCACTAGACCAACGAGTGAGTCAAACGAGCTGAAACAAAAGAAGCAGGGAATAGATCACATAATTCTTAAGAACACATGCCATAATAGTATTTATAGAAAAGACTGTGACTAGCAACATCAGGTCCGTGAAAGAGAGAGGGGTGCAGAGAAGGAGAAAGGGTAGGGGTCAATCAAATTACAGATACGTTTCTGCACCTTATCAACAACCCTCAAATGGGACAGAGATTATTAGTACATTTATTTTTTTTGTTCACGTTATTTGCACGCACTTGTGTCTTTGTCCCGTGAACAATCTACGCCCGGCGGCCACGCAATCGTTACACAAGCCTCAGAGTTTTCCAGACTCACAATCAATTGTGTAGCCACAACCACCTATTATGTCTGTCCGATTTCTATGGTGTATCGATTTTTACATGGTAGCCATGGTTACCTCAAAGCTGGCTGTGAACATGAAAGGGCGGGGGGGGGGTAGAATTGTTAATTCACTCATTTATTTATTTATTTATTTATTTATTTTTTTTTTTTTAATCATACCTAGGTACATTTAGCTCCCAGTGTTACACTTACGAGAAGAATATTTGGTGCTTCTGCTGTTTCACGACGACATTAAAATATTTAAAGAAATGCATAAACTTTGTTATGTACTTACGTGGTAGCTGAAAAGAAGATTGTACAGAAAAAAATTACGCAAATTCATCCAGTATTTATTAAATTATAAGAAAAAGAACAAAAAAACGATCTTGCGTATCTGTAGACATTTCAACTTACCAAGTAGGCAAGGGAGATAACTCAAATTTTTTTTTTTTGGGGGGGGGGGGGACTCAAAATGGCGACCAATAGATAAAAATCGTTTTTTTTTTACTTTTAATTTAATAAATACTGGATGAATTTACGTAATTTTTGATGTACAGTCTTCTTTTCAGCTACCACGTAAGTACATAACAAAGTTTATACATTTCTGTAAATATTTTTTTAAAGTAGAGGCCTAACATGTCGTTGTGAAACAGCAGAAGCACCGATATGGTATATCTTATTATTGAAACGGTATGGTAAACAAGTACGCTTGTGGCACAACACGTGAACCCTTTTTGGGAAGCTGGTGCTCCCCCGTTACATTTCGAGGTCCTTGCGTCAGACTTAACGCTGCAATTTCGAAAAGAGAATAAAAAATCGACGATTGTGCTTTCACGCCCACAACGTGACCACGGAAAAGGTTGCCGTCAGTCAGATGAGCCAGTACTAACCCATGGCAAGATGTTTATAAATCGAGGGTACATAGTGCATTCAAAATTCGAAAGGTCAAATTGGCTGTTGCATGTCGGGACTGACAGCGTCACTGACATTGTCTGTTTCCCTTCCGTTTCGGTCTCTCTCTCAAGAGATTGAAATAATAGCCGGCATTTGGAATTGACGTGAGACGCACGTGTTTGTCGTGCTTTGACATCTTTGAGTTGTAGTTATGTTTTATTTCGAAATATAATAAATTATAAAATTGAAAATAGAAGCCATTATCAATGCAAGATTAATTTATTTTTTTTACTTTAATCTTAATTATTTCGGAATAAAATTCCATCATCAGAGTTGACCAGTATTGTGTCATTTTTTTTTTTTTTTCACTAAAAAACAAGAATAAACAAACTTATTTCTTTTGTTACTTGATAAATGTCCTTGGTGCGATGTTTCCACGCTGGTGTAATTGGCGGTTATGAATTTTTTTTTTTTTTCTTTTTTACTTTAATCTTATTTATTTCAAAATAAAATTCCATCATCAGAGTTGACCAGTATTGTGTCATTTTTTTTTTTTGTATTTTGTTCCATTATTACATAACATTCATTTCCAGCTCAGTGGTCCAAGCCAGTTCAGCATGCCAGCTGACCAAACAGCCAGTAAGCCGACGAAATACCCAGCCCGGTATGATTGAACCCTGTTCATTAAAGAGATGCGTCTATCGTTGCCACTCAGGGAACTAGTATGTGTCGTTCCCCATCAAAGAGAAATAACTCTGTATGGACACATACAGAGTTACATTTCCTTTTTAAGTTTCCTAAATAATTCCACTGATGGACCAAAATACAAATCTACTCTTCGGCGCACATCTCCTTATACTGTCCAGATTTAATCTTCCCCTGAACGCATCAGAAGTAAGCCTTCAAGACTCGCATTATTTATCAAAAACACCAAATCAACAACAAAGTGTTCGCATTAAAAACAAAAACAACAAGCCTTTATCAATGCAAGATTTATTTTTTTTAACTTTAATCTTATTAATTTCGGAATAATATTCCATCATGAGGGTTCATAAAAATGAACAAACTTTTTTATTTGTTATTTTGATATAATGTCGTTGTTAATGGGTGTTATCCGCGGAGATGTTGCCGGTTATGAATTCAAATTTTTTATTATATATATATATAATATATATATATATATATATATATATATATAATGTGTGTATGAGAATAACAAACCTAAACCGATCAGCATAATTCTAGGTCGCACAATAACAAGCCGCGCGTGCGTGCTCCCCCTCTGTATGTGACTCGATGTGGCGAGTGTAAAATGCAATAAATTTGGGCAATTTGGGGCATTTTTTTTACCCCCCTTTGACCCCCTGGGGGCGCGAACCAGAATTTTTCTGAGGTCAAGGATGCTCATTTTATATCCAGAATAATTGCCTCTACATTTTGGCCAAGTTTCAGAAAAATTGAATGTATGGATCAAACGTTATGGGAGGAAAGGGTCATTCTTTGCCATTTTAGGGGGCTTTTGACCCCCTGGGGGCGCGAACCAGATTTTTTCCAAGGTCAGCGATACTTATTTTCTATTAAGAACAATTGCCTCCACATTTTGGCCAAGTTTCAGATAAATTGAATGGATGGATGAAAAGGTATGATGCAAAAAATGTCATTTTTTGCCATTTTGGGGCCTTTTGACCCCCTGGGGGGCTAACCAGATTTTTTTTCAAAAATCGGAGAATGTCACTTTCTAACCTGACCAAAGTTACAACTTCATGCAAAATTTCAGAGAAATTCAATGGATGGTTGCGGAGAAAAATCCGGACGGACGGAAATGCCTCAAAACATAGGTCCCCCAATTTTATAAATCGAGGGACCAAAATGTAAGATCTCACATATTCCATACTTGCACGTTACAATAAAACTAGCTGTCCTGACACGGCGTTGCCCGGTAGTGTATTTACTTTCAATTTGTTTTGCTAATCATTTTTAAACTATGTGAGATATTTTTTTGTTCCAAACAAAAGGGAAGTAACTTTGCATGGACGAAGGAGTTAGGGTTAGGGTTACGCCATCATTTTTTTTTTTTTTTTTAGATAGCAGCCATTTGAAAATAATTCCAACCCAGACAAAGTATTTACTGGAAGGAATTAAATCGAATTACATTTTATTCTTCTTAACAACATACCCCAACGACCCGCACATAAAATTGACAAACCATTTTGTAGGAAGAAAGCTATCGATGACAATCATTTTTTTTTTTTTAGATAGCAGCCATTTGAAAATAATTCCGACCCAGACAAAGTATTTACTGGAAGGAATTAAATCGAATTACATTTTATTCTTTTTAACAACATGATGCACCGATCGACAAGAAAAACTTATGAACCAGAATTAAATATCGATGACAAAGAAACGAGAAAGAGACTGACTTTATTATATATACTATATTTTGTAGGAAGAAAGCTATCGATGACAAAGAAACGAGAAAGAGACCGACTTTATTATATATACTATATTTTGTAGGAAGAAAGCTATTGATGACAAAGAAACGAGAAAGAGACCGACTTTATTATATATACTATATTTTGTAGGAAGAAAGCTATCGATGACAAAGAAACGAGAAAGAGACCGACTTTATTATGTATACTATATTTTGTAGGAAGAAAGCTATCGATGACAAAGAAACGAGAAAGAGACCGACTTTATTATATATACTATATTTTGTAGGAAGAAAGCTATCGATGACAAAGAAACGAGAAAGAGACCGACTTTATTATGTATACTATATTTTGTAGGAAGAAAGCTATTGATGACAAAGAAACGAGAAAAAGACCGACTTTACTTTATATATTAGATTTTATTAATGATTAGGATTAAACTGTGTGGTATTTTTTATTAAAAAGACTCCATTTCGATATGAGCCAGGGGAGGAGGAGGAGGGAAATGAAGGAACCTGTTGCCAGTCCGATTAGCCAATTTCAGACATCATGACAGCTGTTGCGGCCATCCGAGGGTAACAACAATGTTGTCTCCTAGCAACCTAGAAGGATAAATTTTTGCTCAAACAGAAACATACATAACCCTAAGCCGACAAGAAAAGAAATCGTTTTTTTTTTTTCACTGATTGTACTGAAGAAAAATACTTCTCCACGGTTGGTTTCCCTTAACAGACAAATCAATGATTATATCTCCATCTATGTAAAGTTAAGTATGTGTAGATGTCTATATATTTCTATGTAGAGGATTCACTCCTAAACTAATTAACAAACAAATCAATGATTATATCTCCATCTATGTAAAGTTAAGTATGTGTAGATGTCTATATATTTCTATGTAGAGGATTCACTCCTAAACTAATTAACAAACAAATCAATGATTATATCTCCATCTATGTGAAGTTAAGTATGTGTAGATGTCTATATATTTCTATGTAGAGGATTCACTCCTAAACTAATTAACAAACAAATCAATGATTATATCTCCATCTATGTAAAGTTAAGTATGTGTAGATGTCTATATATTTCTATGTAGAGGATTCACTCCTAAACTAATTAATCAATTACACTGATTTACAAAGAAATTGAGGCAAACACAAAAATACCCGTTTTTACCTAATTTCGGGATGCTGAATTCAAATTTGAAATCCGTTTTTACTCATCACCTCTAGTTTTTTAGATATGCATAGTGTGCATTTTGTGCATATACGGTACATAAAGGCATATAGCCATTCAGGGCTAATTCTAATATTGTGAGACTTATGGCTTTTATTTTTAGTTATTATGCACTAAATGTAAGTGATAGCATTACATATATATATATATATATATATATATATATATATATATATAGTAGGACGAGGGAGAAAAGGAGGAACTAAAGGTATATATATGTATGTATATATATATATATATATATATATATATATATATATATATGTATATACATGTTTATTTATTTATCTTTTATTTTTTGATGTGTTGATGTTTTTTATATTTATAATATAAAACTAAAAATAATACATTAATCACTTAAATAATAGTGTCATGGATTCGTCCAAACACTTTAAAATGCAGCAACATTTTTGTAAGTAACGGATAAATTTTATTAGACAGACGAACAGCGCAGGTAAAGAAATTTTTTTTTTTTTTTTTTTTTTTGTGTCTTAAATAACTAATATAAGTTAGCAAAACATTTATATGGAACAAAACGTAGATTTAGTATAAGGAACGTTTATGTTTTTGTCTTTTAAGGGAAGTGGGGTCTGATCAACTCTGCTGGGAAGCCATGAAATTAAATACTGTCTTGTTTTTAAATTCCCGAAACAGTTTTTCATGGTAAACAACTGATGATCCCTTAAAATAGTGTTAGAAATAAACTAATATAATAACTGTAAAAAATAAATTGACTTACATGAGTGATTTTCCACTGGAAGACTTGGGACTATAAGTTTTTTTTTTTTTTTTATATAGTTTTAATGGTTGAGAAACTTCCGAGACTATATATATATATATATATATATATATATAAGAATAATAAATAAAATTAATAAATAAACGAAGAACTGTTTCAATAGTCACATTTTAAAATGTAGACGTCCGTATTTTACGCTAACGGTTTGCCGGCGTATTTTTTTAAGAAATTCCATTCTTTCACTCGCTTTGTATTCATTTTAGCCATTAAAGACCTGAAGATGATTCCGGAGAGAATCGAAAACGTTAGTCCAACACATGGATCCTTCATCAATTCATTCCATCTACACGTCAAAAAGATCATTCGACGAATGGAAAAAATAAAAAAAGGAATCACTAAACAGAAGATTTCTGTCGTCTTTAATCACACATGCCTTAATATATATATATATATATATATATATATATCTCAAGACGGAGTTTGGCAGTTAAGAAGTTGCTAAAGTCTTACGAGGATATGGGGTGCCGAATGTCACTCAAGATTCATTTTCTCCATTCTCATCTCAACTTCTTCCCGCCAAACCTTGGAGCAGTGAGTTATGAGCATGGGGAAAGATTCCACGAAGATGGACAGCAACTATCAAAGCAAATTGAACCCCAGCATGATGGGAGACTTCTGCTGGATGCTCTTGCGTGACATCCCGGAGGCAAAATACACCAGATCTTCTAAGAAAACACACTTTTGACTGTCTGTGGTACTATCAATTGTGTAATTGTGTCATCCAAGTATATTTATTCAATCAGGGTTCTTCATCTATCCTGTTTTATATGTTATAAGCTGCTGCAACTCTTGAAATATTCACATTTATTCTCTGTTTATACTAAAATGAGATTATTTAAAAGCCCAAAAAACTAGAGGTGATAGAGCAAAACTATTTATAAATTTGAATTCAACATACCCAAATTAGCAAAAAACATTTATCCCCATTCTTGCCTCAGACCAAAATTTTTGTAAACCAGTGTTATTATGAATATTGGAACACAGCATAAATGGGTGTAATGTAAGCTATATTTAATTTGATTTAATTTCATATGTATATTTAAGCAACCATTTTTAAATAACAGTGTTTTTGCTTGATAAGACTTCTTTTTTTTTTTTTTTTTTCAATTTTCCGAATGGTCCATTTAGTGTTTCGGTCAAATTTGTGTATATAAGTTGCGTGGGTTTCTTGTTCCATTTTCTTTCCTTTTTTTTCGCGATACTTTCGATTTGATTCGTCAAATCATCTTCAGGCGATGTTAGTTTTAGTGTCTTTAAAAATATGACTTTATTGTTGAGTTTTTTTTTATTATTATAACGGCCAGTAATTTACAACTTAAAAGGAGCGTCTATAATATTGAGATGTTACATGAGAGCGTGATTACGTTCTAAGAGCGTGCAAGATTCAAAAGTTTGATTGCTAAACCGTTAAGATCTTAACATCTCAATATTAATAATATTTTTTAAGTAAATATTGATTATTATTACTTACAGACATCGATGTTTCATGCTTACGCATTTTATATATATATATATATATATATATAGTAAGCTATGAAAATGTATTTATGGCAATTAAGCTACACAGAGGCTCCCACGTTTCATCCACAAGGGGAATCTTCAAGCTAAAATGCATTTTAGCCTGAAGATTCCCCCAGGAATGAAATGCGGGAGCCTCTGTGTAGCTTAATTGTCATAAATATATTTTCATAGCTTACTACCTAGCTCTACTTACGTATCGAGTACTGTTGAAGTAAATACTGAAAATTGATACATAAAAAATAATTGATACATAAAAAATTATATCTCCTTATAAAATTTTATGTGGATACATGAAATACTAATATATATACTAATATATATATATATATATATATATATATACTAATATATATATATATACTAATATGTGATTTTATGAAGGCTTACCAAAGCATTCCTTTCAGGACACCAATGATCACCATTAAAGATATTTTTTCTTACAAATACTATTTATTCAAATTAAATGTTTTTTCCTACACATGTTTCACTACCAAGCAGTTACTTGCTTGGCAGATCATCAGGGAAATTAAATGTCTGGAATACTGGTTTCAACTGCCAACAATACACAATGTGGCGTTGCAATAGTTGAGGTTACTTAAGAAGAGAAGAGGAAAAAAAATAAAAATAAAAGTCAAAATTAAAAAGCAAGGAAGAACAACGATAAAAAAAGAAAGTCCTAGAAAAGTCTTAGAAAAGTAGCTTGTGCAATTATTTCTTCCAAGCCAACAAGCAAATAATCGGTCCCAAATACATTCAATAAAACCAAAAACCGGAACAATGTGCGATAATACACTTTCACGTCGGCCGGCACAATGATGAATAAATCCCCCCCCAACAAAAAAACAAAAGAACTAAATCATTCAAGATACCGCTCACAAGTTACCATTCCAATCCAATGATAGTATGGGAATTCTAAATATAATTGTGAGAAGTTGGATTTAGAATTCCCATACTATCATATATACTAATACATATATACTAATATATATATAGATACTAATATATATACTAATATATATATATATATATACTAATATATATATATATATACTAATATATATATATATATATACTAATATATATATATATATATACTAATATATATATATATATATATACTAATATATATATATATATATACTAATATATATATATATATATATACTAATATATATATATATATATATACTAATATATATATATATATATATATACTAATATATATATATATATATACTAATATATATATATATATACTAATATATATATATATATACTAATATATATATATATACTAATATATATATATATATATACTAATATATATATATATATATACTAATATATATATATATATACTAATATATATATATATATATACTAATATATATATATATATACTAATATATATATATATATATACTAATATATATATATATATATATACTAATATATATATATATATATACTAATATATATATATATATACTAATATATATATATATATATACTAATATATATATATATATATACTAATATATATATACTAATATATATATATATATATACTAATATATATATATATATACTAATATATATATATATATACTAATATATATATATATATATACTAATATATATATATATATACTAATATATATATATATATATACTAATATATATATATATATATACTAATATATATATATATATATATACTAATATATATATATATATATATACTAATATATATATATATATATACTAATGTATATATATATATATATACTAATGTATATATATATACTAATATATATATATATATACTAATATATATATATATATATACTAATATATATATATATATACTAATATATATATATATATATACTAATATATATATATATATATACTAATATATATATATATATATATATATATATATATATATATATATTAAAGATAGATGAAACATTTATTTCAACTTCGATTGTGGTCTTGAATGAAGCCTGCATAAACAACAACTTGCTGCCGAACTATACATTTTATATATATATATATTATATAAAGGGTGGGGTCAAAGTTCCCCAAAGAGATTCAATATATATATATATATATATATATATATATATATATATATATATATATATATATATATATATATATTCATATTTTAAAAGTAAATATTAATTATTTATACCTACAGACATCGATATTTCATGCTTACGCAACCTTCGGTGTAAGGGATGTTTATTTCTGTCTGTCAGAAGGCACGAACCCGGTTTTACAAATCGCCACCGATTTGCAGTCGGGTGTCGTTGTCCTCGGCCGGCTTGAATTCACATAACAATTAGGAGAGATTTAAATCCATAACGACCAAATCGGCGGGCGCATATAGCGAGCAGTTGAAAGTGATTCAACAACAACAACAAAATATATATATATATATATATATATATATATATATATATATATATATATATATATAATATATATATATTTGTTTTTTGGAATCCGCTCAATGCAAGACCTCAAAACACTATTTCATAGCAAGTATTTTCAACCAAATGCTGGCCAATAGCAGAGTCCAAAGTCGCAAAGGAACAATTACACAGGGATCCTAACCTTCCCTGTCAGATTTTGGATGGAACGTGCTTGTTTATGCGGGTCTGCAAATGCAAGGAAGTACGCCATTATATATTTATGCCATAATTTAAATGTCCTTTGGGAGACTGTGTCTCCGACAACCAAGAAAAAAACATATACATAGGTTTGACTACCACTACTTTGTCGAGAAGATTGACGATGCATTCGGCTGATACTAGCGCCATAGCCCAACACTTAACAAACGACCATTCCTGCCCCCGATCGGAATTCAGAAAACTCTTAGTAGAAAATACCAAAATCTTAGAATTTAGTACTAACAAACAAAAACTCCATATATTAGAAACCCTATATATAAAAACAAAAAAAAACTAATTAATAGAATTAACTTTAATATCAGTAATAATATTCTAAAATGTTTATAGCTTCAAATATAGTTTCGCACTTATTACATAATTCCCGCCAAAAACCTTCTATAAATACTACACATGATCTAGAACTGATTAACCTCATTCCCCCTGAAGTTGGACCCAGATGGGTCCGAAAGTACTTGGGAGACAAATCCAAATTATGGCAAATTCATCAGCCAATTCCCCTCCGAAACTAAGATTCTAATTCGGACTATTGAAAGGATCTACCAAAGAATATATGTAGACATGAGTTGTCTCTTATATTCAACAATACTTGCCTGCAAGAGAAGATGCTGCCTAGATATACATATATACATATATATATATATATTTTTTTTTTTTTCACAATTTTTTTTCTATTTCTAAAAATAAAATTTTGAAAGTTGAAATTTGATCGTTTGGTCATTAATTGAACTAAATTATTTTCCAAGTAGTTATGGTAATCTCGTTTTTAATCTCTATAAAATTGTTGGATGTAAACAACTTTCAGTATTTGTTAAGAATTTAAAAGCCAGAAATAACTTTCTATTCAACAATTTGGTACTACTCCAGATGAAGCGCCTAATTTCCGTGACTGCTCAGCGGCAACAATCGGGCAGGTCGCGGAAGCGCCCGAGAGCTGCCGAGACGAAAACGAGGCTGAAGCAAAACTGAAAGTCGTAAAATGGAAGAGTGGCAGACGACAATATATAACGATGAATACAAAAGAAAAAAAATACATATATTTGAAAAAAAAATGAAAAAAAAAAAATGAACAAACCATAGCTGAAGAACTATAAATAAACTTTTTTTAATTATTTTTTTCGTGGGCCAAATGAACCATTTTAATTTTTTTTTGTCTTTTTTTTTTACATAAATCAAAGAAATAAATGCTATTTCTTTTACGATATTTAGGCAACTTTTTTTTCGTCTTTTTTTTTTTTTTTTTAACATAAAACAAAGAAGTATGTTATTTTTCTTCGGATATTCAGGCAAGTTTTATTTTGTATATTTTTTTGGGGGGGGGGATTTCATATTTTTTCCGGTCGAGGGTCAGGGTTTACGGAAACGTTTGCGGCCGGTTCGAAAGGTCTTCCTACCGCTTGTTTTGTTGTGCTGAGCACAGATGATTGGCAACAACCTGATCGGTCAGCTCTGCTTCAGCCTCGTTTTTGTCTCGGCAGCTATCAGGCGCTTCCGCGACCTGCCCGATCGTTGCCGCCAAGCAGTCACGGAAATTAGGCGCTTCATCTGAAGTAGTACCAACAATTTAAATGCTTACGCATTTCTTTCAGTTTCGAAGCCTCACAAAGTAATTCATCCATTTCTTCCGGTACTTTGTTACGTTAAGACCCGAGTTAACTTTGACCCCGTCATTAGGGTTAGGGTCAAAGTGGGGCTTAGGGTTAAGGTTTAGGGTTATCGTCAAAGTTAGCGCAGATCCTAATGTAACAAAGTACCATTTTTCCTACTATTAACAAAAGATTAAAATGGCTGACTTATTTGCGATATCGTGACACTTCATAATTCGATAGTACTTTTGAAGTCTTTAAGCGACATATGGAATAATAATAAATCAAAATTGGCTTGTCAGAAGTAAAGTTCGCTTTTTTAAAAAAAAAATTTTTTTTTTTTTTTTATTTATTTATTTTTTTTATTTATAAATTTTTTTTTATAAATTTTTTTTTTTTTAATTTATTTTTTTATATGGAAGTCGCTCCAGACAAAGCATGAAGCCACTTGATGTGAGAAGCTAAAAAAAAAAATACTTTATGGTCAAAAACTAGCCAACGATAAGTGTTAGATGGATAGATTCCGATCCAGAAAACAGAAATTCTTCCCACTTTGTCAGAAATCTAAGCTATGCAAACAATATATGAACTATGTGATTTATGATGTTTTAAAAATGGCGAGTATTAAATGTGAACTGCCACGGCCCTTTCTGGGACTAAATAGTAAACGTGAACCGCCGTGGCCCCAAGCAGAGGGCTATGCAACAAACACGTATTTGGTGCCGGGACTAGTATACGAAACGTGTACTGCCACGGTCCAGGCAGGAGTAGAGGTATGCGACACATGTAAACTTTCAACCTGATCAGATAGTTTTTTTGAGTTCTTAATGTTTCCATAGAATAACTTTAGGAATACTTCCTACAATATGGATAAGTAAGGCCAGGATAAGATTTTGGAGTACTTTGTTAGATTGGGACCCGCGCTAAAAGTTCCTCGGCATCGGTGCTTTCCGGCATATCAGTTCATATGCGGTTAGTGAAGGAGTCTGGATGAGGAAAAAAGGATTGAGAGTCCATAACATGTAGGATAAATGTCCTGTTTGTAGGGAACAGAGAAGAGTTGATAACAGGAGAATAGATTTTATTCTGCTGACCTTAAAGGCGTAAAAATTAAAATGATATATGTGTGCACGCTGGATGTTACGTAATCATATTCTATGCTATGAATTTCTAGAAGTTCGGTTAGAAGCTAAGAAAGACAGAACGTGTGAAATGTAGTGCTAAGAATAGTCAGTTCTCTCTCTCTCTCTCCGTCTCCCCTTCTCCCTCTCCCTCTCCGTCTCCCCTTCTCTCTCTCCCTCTTTCTCCCCTCCCCTTCTCTCTCTCCCCTTCTACTTATCTCTCCCCTTCTCCTTCTCTCTCCCTCTCTCCTTCTCCCTCTCCCTCCTTCTCTCTCATCCTCCTTCTCTCTCCTTGTCCCTCTCTCTCCCCTCCTTCTCTCTGCCTCTCTCTGCCTGAAGCATGTTTCCAACGATTCAGCCAGCAATGAAAACAAATCACCACCAGAACTGTTGCGTCCATCAGAACAGAACAAAAAAACAAAACAAAAACGAATGGTCGAATTAAGTTTTCTTTTCTTCGTCTCTTCAAGTAAGTCTTCAATCCGAGCCCGGAACCGAACGGTATGGAGCACGACGAAGGAATTGAAGATTTTCGTAATCCGTGAATACAAATGCTGTTAGTCTAGAAGGCTGGCAGAGTTCATACGTGGTTTATAAGTAAGTGTGCGTTGAAATGATATGAAGAATAAAGCCGTCCAACATATGCCAGCACGTAAAAATGGACATTAAACCGAATATGATCATGATTTTGATGATCTCTGTAAGCATTTAGAAAGAGTGACTCTTTTTCAGCGTCGTCATCTAATTTATATACGTGTGTCTGTACATAACAGGAGAATGGACTTAAAAGTCTGAGCGTAAGTAGCCGTTAGCTTAGAAGGCTGGCAGAGTTCATATGTGGTTTGTAAGTGTGCGTTGAAATAATATGGAGAATAAGTCCGCGTCTGGCAGGTCGCCATCTTGGTCAGTGAAGTCTTCTTGTCGACGCCGAGAGCCCGTGGCTAACGGCGGTTCGGTTTGTGTCCCAACAGATGTAGTTTTGTGGTCGAACTGAACGATGTGGGTTGTTTTTTTCTTTTGTTTTTTAAACATAGTTTACCCCAGACAAGGCAGGCCGCCACTGTAGACGTAAGGGGCTACTGAGAAGGAAGAAAAGGTTGGGGGGTGGGGGTGGGTGTCAAACTAAATTGGAGTCTGCACAGCGAGATGTCTGTTTACATTAGTTTTAAATTTCTGCATGTCAGTACTGTCAGGAAACAGGGGGCCGGGAAGGAGTTCCATAGGCCAGCAGCATGAGGAAAGAAGCTATTTGAGTAGAAGGCTCTCCGACATCTGGGGACCTCCACAGTGAATGAATGAGATTTAGTTGATGGTCGAGTTAGTCTAGTGAATTTACGTCGAGGGGGCACCAGAGTAGCCAATTCATTGAAGCATAATCCATTGAAGTATTTGTAAAACAAACATAAGGATGCTACATTGCAGCGATGGGACAGGGACTGGAGCTTGGTGGACAGTGAGGGACCTATTAGGTTGGCGACTCTTTTTTGGACCTTGTCAAGGAGAAAGAGACTAGTAGATGATGCACCAGCCCAGATGTGGCAACAATACTCCATGAATGGGCGGATGGTGGCTTTTTAGAGATACAGGATAATGTCAGGTGTAAGGAATTTACTAGCACGGTAGAGGGAGTCAACCTTCTTTGCGGCAGCCTTGGCAATGTCTTCAATGTATTTGTTCCAATTCATGTTACTTGTGAAGGTTAGGACGAGGAGTTTGAATGATGAACTCTCAGGTAGGGTGTTATTTGCCATGACAATCGGTGGTTGGAGAGGTTTCTTGTAGTTATTGAAGGAAAGGAGCTTTGTCTTTGCAGCATTAAAAGTTACCAACCATTTATGACTGGTTACACAGTAGGGGGGGGCCTTCTCGCGGCTAAAGAGAGCTAATAGTGTGATGCACTCCCTTTAATAACATTCGGGGACCGGTGCTCTGCTCGCGTAAGAGATTGTTTCTGATTGGTTAAATCGGAATAGAAATTAGGTGTTTGCTCCAATCGGCGCCAGGCTTACAAGTCAAGCAGATGTTTCAAACATCGTTACTGGCTGTTGAGTGCTGCCACTTGTTGCCGTTCTTCTTGTAGTTGTGACGAACGCTGCTACAAGACTTACACACGCAGAATAAGTATCCAATCTACATTCCTGGATTTGTTTCTTCTCAAACCATTTTACTATTCTGAAACGATAAGTATTCAAGAGAGAGGCCCGACTATGATTATCCGATTTCCATACGATTACCCTTTAGATTAAAATCAAATTATTATTATTATCATTTGCCAATTTTGACCCAGATCCTTAACCAAAAAAAAAAGAAAAAAAAGAATAAAAAAAGAGAAAAAAAGAAAAAGAAAAAAAGAAAAGAGAAAGAGAAAAAAAGAAAAAAAGAAAAAGAAAAAATGAGAAAAAAAAGAAAAAATGAGAAAAAAAAGAAAAAAAAATTTTTAAATAAAAGAAAAAAAAGAGAAAGAAAAAGAAAAAAGAAAAAAGGAAACGAAAAAGAAAAAGAAAAAAAAGAAAACATGTCTAATGTTCTTAATTGCTACTATTAACATTTGGAGGAGAAAGTGGCTGAATAGCTAACAACACCGAGTGACGATCTGGGTGCGCCAAGTTTTAAAAAACATTATAGGGGACAAAATGTCTGAATATAAGTCCTGAAACAGATCAAACACGATTCGAACTATGTAAACTACGCGGATTTTATCTATTTCATCACTTAATTATCCGTATATATTTCTTTCAACTTCGATTGTTCAATGCAAGGTGTACTCGATAAAAACATGTTTATTATTCTTTCCTTGGACATCTTATCAATGGACATTCACCAACTGGACAGACTCCATATTTTTTTTTACCCCCCATACTCTTACTCTCCATTACTTTATATTTTTTCAAATTTTGAATTTTGGCTTTTCCACTGCCAACTTATCCATCTATGTAATTCCTCTGATGATAAGATTTTAATCTTTGAAAACCCTTGGCTTAAGGAAAGAAAAATTAACATGTTTTTATCGAGTACACCTTGCGTTGAACAATCGAAGATGAAATAGATTTGTCATTCGTACATGTTTATCTCTTTCATTTATCTTTATAATTGCTCTAAAATATATATAATATATTGAGCTTAAACCATTTCACTATAGGTTCTATCTACTAAAAGTATACTTTTAGTTTCATATTTTTCAAATATTTGAACTTTGGTTTTTTCGAAAGCCAACTTATCCATCTGTATTTCTCCTCTGATGATAAGATTTCGATCTTTGAAAAGCCTTGGCTTAAGGAAAGAATAATAAACACTAGTTTATTACTGAATACACCTTGCATTGAACAATTGAAATAAATTTGGACAATATTTATCACTCTTTTTTCTTCTATCTCTCTCTCGTATATATATATATATATATATATATATATATACTAATGGCTAACCACTTATGAAGGCCAAAAGCCACTCAAGAATAAGGGTTAGTTAATGATGGAACTATGACAAAAAGATTGAAAATATTAATTCACAGGACTCGATAGATATTTGCTGATATTGGACTCAAAAACAACCATGTTGTAGTCGGTAAGGGAAACATTCCTGCGTTAACGTGTTCCAAAGGTGGTGAATTCTTGGAAAGAAACTTTGTTCGTGGAAGTTCTGTTTGATTTTAGATACTTGGAGGAAAGAAAGGAAGATGGGAAGTTATTGGAAAGAAACTTTGTTCATGGAAGTTCCGTTTGATTTTAGATACTTGGAGGAAAGAAAGGAAGATGAGAAGTTCTTGGAAAGAAACTTTGTTCATGGAAGTTCTGTTTGATTTTAGATACTTGGAGGAAAGAAAGGAAGATGAGAAGTTCTTGGAAAGAAACTTTGTTCATGGAAGTTCCATTTGATTTTAGATACTTGGAGGAAAGAAAGGAAGATGAGAAGTTCTTGGAAAGAAACTTTGTTCATGGAAGTTCCATTTGATTTTAGATACTTGGAGGAAAGAAAGGAAGATGGGAAGTTCTTGGAAAGAAACTTTGTTCATGGAAGTTCTGTTTGATTTTAGATACTTGGAGGAAAGAAAGGAAGATGAGAAGTTCTTGGAAAGAAACTTTGTTCATGGAAGTTCTGTTTGATTTTAGATACTTGGAGGAAAGAAAGGAAGATGAGAAGTTCTTGGAAAGAAACTTTGTTCGTGGAAGTTCTGTTTGATTTTAGATACTTGGAGGAAAGAAAGGAAGATGGGAAGTTATTGGAAAGAAACTTTGTTCATGGAAGTTCCGTTTGATTTTAGATACTTGGAGGAAAAAAAAGAAGATGGGAAGTTATTGGAAAGAAACTTTGTTCATGGAAGTTCTGTTTGATTTTAGATACTTGGAGGAAAGAAAGGAAGATGGGAAGTTATTGGAAAGAAACTTTGTTCATGGAAGTTCTGTTTGATTTTAGATACTTGGAGGAAAAAAAAGAAGATGGGAAGTTATTGGAAAGAAACTTTGTTCATGGAAGTTCTGTTTGATTTTAGATACTTGGAGGAAAGAAAGGAAGATGGGAAGTTCTTGGAAAGAAACTTTGTTCATGGAAGTTCCATTTGATTTTAGATACTTGGAGGAAAGAAAGGAAGATGGGAAGTTATTGGAAAGAAACTTTGTTCATGGAAGTTCTGTTTGATTTTAGATACTTGGAGGAAAGAAAGGAAGATGGGAAGTTATTGGAAAGAAACTTTGTTCATGGAAGTTCTGTTTGATTTTAGATACTTGGAAGAAAGAAAGGAAGATGGGAAGTTATTGGAAAGAAACTTTGTTCATGGAAGCTCCATTTGATTTTAGATACTTGGAGGAAAGAAAGGAAGATGGGAAGTTATTGGAAAGAAACTTTGTTCATGGAAGTTCTGTTTGATTTTAGATACTTGGAGGAAAGAAAGGAAGATGGGAAGTTCTTGGAAAGAAACTTTGTTCATGGAAGTTCTGTTTGATTTTAGATACTTGGAGGAAAGAAAGGAAGATGGGAAGTTATTGGAAAGAAACTTTGTTCATGGAAGCTCCATTTGATTTTAGATACTTGGAGGAAAGAAAGGAAGATGGGAAGTTCTTGGAAAGAAACTTTGTTCATGGAAGTTCTGTTTGATTTTAGATACTTGGAGGAAAGAAAGGAAGATGAGAAGTTATTGGAAAGAAACTTTGTTCATGGAAGCTCCATTTGATTTTAGATACTTGGAGGAAAGAAAGGAAGATGGGAAGTTCTTGGAAAGAAACTTTGTTCATGGAAGTTCTGTTTGATTTTAGATACTTGGAGGAAAGAAAGGAAGATGAGAAGTTCTTGGAAAGAAACTTTGTTCATGGAAGTTTCATTTGATTTTAGATACTTGGAGGAAAGAAAGGAAGATGAGACGTTCTTGGAAAGAAACTTTGTTCATGGAAGTTCTGTTTGATTTTAGATACTTGGAGGAAAGAAAGGAAGATGGGAAGTTCTTGGAAAGAAACTTTGTTCATGGAAGTTCCATTTGATTTTAGATACTTGGAGAAAAGAAAGGAAGATGAGAAGTTATTGGAAAGAAACTTTGTTCATGGAAGTTCTGTTTGATTTTAGATACTTGGAGGAAAGAAAGGAAGATGGGAAGTTCTTGGAAAGAAACTTTGTTCATGGAAGTTCTGTTTGATTTTAGATACTTGGAGGAAAGAAAGGAAGATGGGAAGTTATTGGAAAGAAACTTTGTTCATGGAAGTTCTGTTTGATTTTAGATACTTGGAGGAAAGAAAGGAAGATGAGAAGTTATTGGAAAGAAACTTTGTTCGTGGAAGTTCTGTTTGATTTTAGATACTTGGAGGAAAGAAAGGAAGATGGGAAGTTATTGGAAAGAAACTTTGTTCATGGAAGTTCCGTTTGATTTTAGATACTTGGAGGAAAAAAAAGAAGATGGGAAGTTATTGGAAAGAAACTTTGTTCATGGAAGTTCTGTTTGATTTTAGATACTTGGAGGAAAGAAAGGAAGATGGGAAGTTATTGGAAAGAAACTTTGTTCATGGAAGCTCCATTTGATTTTAGATACTTGGAGGAAAGAAAGGAAGATGGGAAGTTATTGGAAAGAAACTTTGTTCATGGAAGTTCTGTTTGATTTTAGATACTTGGAGGAAAGAAAGGAAGATGGGAAGTTCTTGGAAAGAAACTTTGTTCATGGAAGTTCCATTTGATTTTAGATACTTGGAGGAAAGAAAGGAAGATGGGAAGTTATTGGAAAGAAACTTTGTTCATGGAAGTTCTGTTTGATTTTAGATACTTGGAGGAAAGAAAGGAAGATGGGAAGTTATTGGAAAGAAACTTTGTTCATGGAAGTTCTGTTTGATTTTAGATACTTGGAAGAAAGAAAGGAAGATGGGAAGTTATTGGAAAGAAACTTTGTTCATGGAAGCTCCATTTGATTTTAGATACTTGGAGGAAAGAAAGGAAGATGGGAAGTTATTGGAAAGAAACTTTGTTCATGGAAGTTCTGTTTGATTTTAGATACTTGGAGGAAAGAAAGGAAGATGGGAAGTTCTTGGAAAGAAACTTTGTTCATGGAAGTTCTGTTTGATTTTAGATACTTGGACTAAAGAAAGGAAGATGGGAAGTTATTGGAAAGAAACTTTGTTCATGGAAGCTCCATTTGATTTTAGATACTTGGAGGAAAGAAAGGAAGATGGGAAGTTCTTGGAAAGAAACTTTGTTCATGGAAGTTCTGTTTGATTTTAGATACTTGGAGGAAAGAAAGGAAGATGGGAAGTTATTGGAAAGAAACTTTGTTCATGGAAGCTCCATTTGATTTTAGATACTTGGAGGAAAGAAAGGAAGATGGGAAGTTCTTGAAAAGAAACTTTGTTCATGGAAGTTCTGTTTGATTTTAGATACTTGGAGGAAAGAAAGGAAGATGAGAAGTTCTTGGAAAGAAACTTTGTTCATGGAAGTTTCATTTGATTTTAGATACTTGGAGGAAAGAAAGGAAGATGAGACGTTCTTGGAAAGAAACTTTGTTCATGGAAGTTCTGTTTGATTTTAGATACTTGGAGGAAAGAAAGGAAGATGGGAAGTTCTTGGAAAGAAACTTTGTTCATGGAAGTTCCATTTGATTTTAGATACTTGGAGAAAAGAAAGGAAGATGGGAAGTTATTGGAAAGAAACTTTGTTCATGGAAGTTCTGTTTGATTTTAGATACTTGGAGGAAAGAAAGGAAGATGGGAAGTTATTGGAAAGAAACTTTGTTCATGGAAGTTCTGTTTGATTTTAGATACTTGGAGGAAAGAAAGGAAGATGGGAAGTTATTGGAAAGAAACTTTGTTCATGGAAGCTCTATTTGATTTTAGATACTTGGAGGAAAGAAAGGAAGATGGGAAGTTATTGGAAAGAAACTTTGTTCATGGAAGTTCTGTTTGATTTTAGATACTTGGAGGAAAGAAAGGAAGATGGGAAGTTCTTGGAAAGAAACTTTGTTCATGGAAGTTCTGTTTGATTTTAGATACTTGGAGGAAAGAAAGGAAGATGGGAAGTTATTGGAAAGAAACTTTGTTCATGGAAGCTCCATTTGATTTTAGATACTTGGAGGAAAGAAAGGAAGATGGGAAGTTCTTGGAAAGAAACTTTGTTCATGGAAGTTCTGTTTGATTTTAGATACTTGGAGGAAAGAAAGGAAGATGGGAAGTTATTGGAAAGAAACTTTGTTCATGGAAGCTCCATTTGATTTTAGATACTTGGAGGAAAGAAAGGAAGATGGGAAGTTCTTGGAAAGAAACTTTGTTCATGGAAGTTCTGTTTGATTTTAGATACTTGGAGGAAAGAAAGGAAGATGAGAAGTTCTTGGAAAGAAACTTTGTTCATGGAAGTTTCATTTGATTTTAGATACTTGGAGGAAAGAAAGGAAGATGAGACGTTCTTGGAAAGAAACTTTGTTCATGGAAGTTCCGTTTGATTTTAGATACTTGGAGGAAAGAAAGGAAGATGAGAAGTTCTTGGAAAGAAACTTTGTTCATGGAAGTTCCGTTTGATTTTAGATACTTGGTTGAAAGAAAGGAAGATGGGAAGTTCTTGGAAAGAAACTTTGTTCATGGAAGTTCCGTTTGATTTTAGATATTTGGAGGAAAGAAAGGAAGATGGGAAGTTCTTGGAAAGAAACTTTGTTCATGGAAGTTCTGTTTGATTTTAGATACTTGGAGGAAAGAAAGGAAGATGGGAAGTTATTGGAAAGAAACTTTGTTCATGGAAGTTTCATTTGATTTTAGATACTTGGAGGAAAGAAAGGAAGATGAGACGTTATTGGAAAGAAACTTTGTTCATGGAAGTTCTGTTTGATTTTAGATACTTGGAGGAAAGAAAGGAAGATGGGAAGTTCTTGGAAAGAAACTTTGTTCATGGAAGTTCTGTTTGATTTTAGATACTTGGAGGAAAGAAAGGAAGATGGGAAGTTATTGGAAAGAAACTTTGTTCATGGAAGCTCCATTTGATTTTAGATACTTGGAGGAAAGAAAGGAAGATGGGAAGTTCTTGGAAAGAAACTTTGTTCATGGAAGTTCTGTTTGATTTTAGATACTTGGAGGAAAGAAAGGAAGATGGGAAGTTATTGGAAAGAAACTTTGTTCATGGAAGCTCCATTTGATTTTAGATACTTGGAGGAAAGAAAGGAAGATGGGAAGTTCTTGAAAAGAAACTTTGTTCATGGAAGTTCTGTTTGATTTTAGATACTTGGAGGAAAGAAAGGAAGATGAGAAGTTCTTGGAAAGAAACTTTGTTCATGGAAGTTTCATTTGATTTTAGATACTTGGAGGAAAGAAAGGAAGATGAGACGTTCTTGGAAAGAAACTTTGTTCATGGAAGTTCTGTTTGATTTTAGATACTTGGAGGAAAGAAAGGAAGATGGGAAGTTCTTGGAAAGAAACTTTGTTCATGGAAGTTCCATTTGATTTTAGATACTTGGAGAAAAGAAAGGAAGATGGGAAGTTATTGGAAAGAAACTTTGTTCATGGAAGTTCTGTTTGATTTTAGATACTTGGAGGAAAGAAAGGAAGATGGGAAGTTATTGGAAAGAAACTTTGTTCATGGAAGTTCTGTTTGATTTTAGATACTTGGAGGAAAGAAAGGAAGATGGGAAGTTATTGGAAAGAAACTTTGTTCATGGAAGCTCTATTTGATTTTAGATACTTGGAGGAAAGAAAGGAAGATGGGAAGTTATTGGAAAGAAACTTTGTTCATGGAAGTTCTGTTTGATTTTAGATACTTGGAGGAAAGAAAGGAAGATGGGAAGTTCTTGGAAAGAAACTTTGTTCATGGAAGTTCTGTTTGATTTTAGATACTTGGAGGAAAGAAAGGAAGATGGGAAGTTATTGGAAAGAAACTTTGTTCATGGAAGCTCCATTTGATTTTAGATACTTGGAGGAAAGAAAGGAAGATGGGAAGTTCTTGGAAAGAAACTTTGTTCATGGAAGTTCTGTTTGATTTTAGATACTTGGAGGAAAGAAAGGAAGATGGGAAGTTATTGGAAAGAAACTTTGTTCATGGAAGCTCCATTTGATTTTAGATACTTGGAGGAAAGAAAGGAAGATGGGAAGTTCTTGGAAAGAAACTTTGTTCATGGAAGTTCTGTTTGATTTTAGATACTTGGAGGAAAGAAAGGAAGATGAGAAGTTCTTGGAAAGAAACTTTGTTCATGGAAGTTTCATTTGATTTTAGATACTTGGAGGAAAGAAAGGAAGATGAGACGTTCTTGGAAAGAAACTTTGTTCATGGAAGTTCCGTTTGATTTTAGATACTTGGAGGAAAGAAAGGAAGATGAGAAGTTCTTGGAAAGAAACTTTGTTCATGGAAGTTCCGTTTGATTTTAGATACTTGGTTGAAAGAAAGGAAGATGGGAAGTTCTTGGAAAGAAACTTTGTTCATGGAAGTTCCGTTTGATTTTAGATATTTGGAGGAAAGAAAGGAAGATGGGAAGTTCTTGGAAAGAAACTTTGTTCATGGAAGTTCTGTTTGATTTTAGATACTTGGAGGAAAGAAAAGAAGATGGGAAGTTATTGGAAAGAAACTTTGTTCATGGAAGTTCTGTTTGATTTTAGATACTTGGAGGAAAGAAAGGAAGATGAGAAGTTATTGGAAAGAAACTTTGTTCATGGAAGTTGCGTTTGATTTTAGATACCTGGAGGAAAGAAAGGAAGATGAGAAGTTATTGGAAAGAAACTTTGTTCATGGAAGTTTTGTTTGATTTTAGATACTTGGAGGAAAGAAAGGAAGATGGGAAGTTATTGGAAAGAAACTTTGTTCATGGAAGTTCTGTTTGATTTTAGATACTTGGAGGAAAGAAAGGAAGATGAGAAGTTATTGGAAAGAAACTTTGTTCATGGAAGTTCTGTTTGATTTTAGATACTTGGAGGAAAGAAAGGAAGATGGGAAGTTCTTGGAAAGAAACTTTGTTCATGGAAGTTGCGTTTGATTTTAGATACTTGGAGGAAAGAAAGGAAGATGGGAAGTTATTGGAAAGAAACTTTGTTCATGGAAGTTGCGTTTGATTTTAGATACTTGGAGGAAAGAAAGGAAGATGGGAAGTTATTGGAAAGAAACTTTGTTCATGGAAGTTCTGTTTGATTTTAGATACTTGGAGGAAAGAAAGGAAGATGGGAAGTTCTTGGAAAGAAACTTTGTTCATGGAAGTTGCGTTTGATTTTAGATACTTGGAGGAAAGAAAGGAAGATGGGAAGTTATTGGAAAGAAACTTTGTTCATGGAAGTTGCGTTTGATTTTAGATACTTGGAGGAAAGAAAGGAAGATGGGAAGTTATTGGAAAGAAACTTTGTTCATGGAAGTTGCGTTTGGTTTTAGATACTTGGAGGAAAGAAAGGAAGATGGGAAGTTATTGGAAAGAAACTTTGTTCATGGAAGTTGCGTTTGATTTTAGATACTTGGAGGAAAGAAAGGAAGATGGGAAGTTATTGGAAAGAAACTTTGTTCATGGAAGTTCTGTTTGATTTTAGATACTTGGAGGAAAGAAAGGAAGATGGGAAGTTATTGGAAAGAAACTTTGTTCATGGAAGTTCCGTTTGATTTTAGATACTTGGAGGAAAGAAAGGAAGATGGGAAGTTCTTGGAAAGAAACTTTGTTCATTGAAGTTCTGTTTGATTTTAGATACTTGGAGGAAAGAAAGGAAGATGAGAAGTTATTGGAAAGAAACTTTGTTCATGGAAGTTCCATTTGATTTTAGATACTTGGAGGAAAGAAAGGAAGATGGGAAGTTCTTGGAAAGAAACTTTGTTCATGGAAGTTCCATTTGATTTTAGATACTTGGAGGAAAGAAAGGAAGATGGGAAGTTATTGGAAAGAAACTTTGTTCATGGAAGTTCTGTTTGATTTTAGATACTTGGAGGAAAAAAAAGAAGATGGGAAGTTATTGGAAAGAAACTTTGTTCATGGAAGTTCTGTTTGATTTTAGATACTTGGAGGAAAGAAAGGAAGATGAGAAGTTATTGGAAAGAAACTTTGTTCATGGAAGTTCTGTTTGATTTTAGATACTTGGAGGAAAGAAAGGAAGATGAGAAGTTATTGGAAAGAAACTTTGTTCATGGAAGTTCCGTTTGATTTTAGATACTTGGAGGAAAGAAAGGAAGATGGGAAGTTCTTGGAAAGAAACTTTGTTCATGGAAGTTCCGTTTGATTTTAGATACTTGGAGGAAAGAAAGGAAGATGGGAAGTTATTGGAAAGAAACTTTGTTCATGGAAGTTCTGTTTGATTTTAGATACTTGGAGGAAAGAAAGGAAGATGGGAAGTTATTGGAAAGAAACTTTGTTCATGGAAGTTCCGTTTGATTTTAGATACTTGGAGGAAAAAAAGGAAGATGAGAAGTTATTGGAAAGAAACTTTGTTCATGGAAGTTCTGTTTGATTTTAGATACTTGGAGGAAAGAAAGGAAGATGAGAAGTTATTGGAAAGAAACTTTGTTCATGGAAGTTCCGTTTGATTTTAGATACTTGGAGGAAAGAAAGGAAGATGGGAAGTTCTTGGAAAGAAACTTTGTTCATGGAAGTTGCGTTTGATTTTAGATACTTGGAGGAAAGAAAGGAAGATGGGAAGTTATTGGAAAGAAACTTTGTTCATGGAAGTTGCGTTTGATTTTAGATACTTGGAGGAAAGAAAGGAAGATGGGAAGTTATTGGAAAGAAACTTTGTTCATGGAAGTTGCGTTTGATTTTAGATACTTGGAGGAAAGAAAGGAAGATGGGAAGTTATTGGAAAGAAACTTTGTTCATGGAAGTTGCGTTTGATTTTAGATACTTGGAGGAAAGAAAGGAAGATGGGAAGTTATTGGAAAGAAACTTTGTTCATGGAAGTTCTGTTTGATTTTAGATACTTGGAGGAAAGAAAGGAAGATGGGAAGTTATTGGAAAGAAACTTTGTTCATTGAAGTTCTGTTTGATTTTAGATACTTGGAGGAAAGAAAGGAAGATGGGAAGTTCTTGGAAAGAAACTTTGTTCATGGAAGTTCCATTTGATTTTAGATACTTGGAGGAAAGAAAGGAAGATGGGAAGTTATTGGAAAGAAACTTTGTTCATGGAAGTTCTGTTTGATTTTAGATACTTGGAGGAAAGAAAGGAAGATGGGAAGTTATTGGAAAGAAACTTTGTTCATTGAAGTTCTGTTTGATTTTAGATACTTGGAGGAAAGAAAGGAAGATGAGAAGTTATTGGAAAGAAACTTTGTTCATGGAAGTTCCATTTGATTTTAGATACTTGGAGGAAAGAAAGGAAGATGGGAAGTTCTTGGAAAGAAACTTTGTTCATGGAAGTTCCATTTGATTTTAGATACTTGGAGGAAAGAAAGGAAGATGGGAAGTTATTGGAAAGAAACTTTGTTCATGGAAGTTCTGTTTGATTTTAGATACTTGGAGGAAAGAAAGGAAGATGGGAAGTTATTGGAAAGAAACTTTGTTCATGGAAGTTCTGTTTGATTTTAGATACTTGGAGGAAAGAAAGGAAGATGAGAAGTTATTGGAAAGAAACTTTGTTCATGGAAGTTCTGTTTGATTTTAGATACTTGGAGGAAAGAAAGGAAGATGAGAAGTTATTGGAAAGAAACTTTGTTCATGGAAGTTCCGTTTGATTTTAGATACTTGGAGGAAAGAAAGGAAGATGGGAAGTTCTTGGAAAGAAACTTTGTTCATGGAAGTTCCGTTTGATTTTAGATACTTGGAGGAAAGAAAGGAAGATGGGAAGTTCTTGGAAAGAAACTTTGTTCATGGAAGTTCTGTTTGATTTTAGATACTTGGAGGAAAGAAAGGAAGATGGGAAGTTATTGGAAAGAAACTTTGTTCATGGAAGTTGCGTTTGATTTTAGATACTTGGAGGAAAGAAAGGAAGATGAGAAGTTATTGGAAAGAAACTTTGTTCATGGAAGTTCTGTTTGATTTTAGATACTTGGAGGAAAGAAAGGAAGATGAGAAGTTATTGGAAAGAAACTTTGTTCATGGAAGTTCCGTTTGATTTTAGATACTTGGAGGAAAGAAAGGAAGATGGGAAGTTCTTGGAAAGAAACTTTGTTCATGGAAGTTGCGTTTGATTTTAGATACTTGGAGGAAAGAAAGGAAGATGGGAAGTTATTGGAAAGAAACTTTGTTCATGGAAGTTGCGTTTGATTTTAGATACTTGGAGGAAAGAAAGGAAGATGGGAAGTTATTGGAAAGAAACTTTGTTCATGGAAGTTGCGTTTGATTTTAGATACTTGGAGGAAAGAAAGGAAGATGGGAAGTTATTGGAAAGAAACTTTGTTCATGGAAGTTGCGTTTGATTTTAGATACTTGGAGGAAAGAAAGGAAGATGGGAAGTTATTGGAAAGAAACTTTGTTCATGGAAGTTCTGTTTGATTTTAGATACTTGGAGGAAAGAAAGGAAGATGGGAAGTTATTGGAAAGAAACTTTGTTCATGGAAGTTCCGTTTGATTTTAGATACTTGGAGGAAAGAAAGGAAGATGGGAAGTTCTTGGAAAGAAACTTTGTTCATGGAAGTTCTGTTTGATTTTAGATACTTGGAGGAAAGAAAGGAAGATGAGAAGTTATTGGAAAGAAACTTTGTTCATGGAAGTTCCGTTTGATTTTAGATACTTGGAGGAAAGAAAGGAAGATGGGAAGTTCTTGGAAAGAAACTTTGTTCATGGAAGTTCCATTTGATTTTAGATACTTGGAGGAAAGAAAGGAAGATGAGAAGTTATTGGAAAGAAACTTTGTTCATGGAAGTTCTGTTTGATTTTAGATACTTGGAGGAAAGAAAGGAAGATGAGAAGTTATTGGAAAGAAACTTTGTTCATGGAAGTTCCGTTTGATTTTAGATACTTGGAGGAAAGAAAGGAAGATGGGAAGTTCTTGGAAAGAAACTTTGTTCATGAAAGTTCTGTTTGATTTTAGATACTTGGAGGAAAGAAAGGAAGATGGGAAGTTCTTGGAAAGAAACTTTGTTCATGGAAGTTGCGTTTGATTTTAGATACTTGGAGGAAAGAAAGGAAGATGGGAAGTTCTTGGAAAGAAACTTTGTTCATGGAAGTTCCATTTGATTTGAGATACTTGGAGGAAAGAAAGGAAGATGGGAAGTTATTGGAAAGAAACTTTGTTCATGGAAGCTCCATTTGATTTTAGATACTTGGAGGAAAGAAAGGAAGATGGGAAGTTCTTGGAAAGAAACTTTGTTCATGGAAGCTCCATTTGATTTTAGATACTTGGAGGAAAGAAAGGAAGATGGGAAGTTCTTGGAAAGAAACTTTGTTCATGGAAGCTCTATTTGATTTTAGATACTTGGAGGAAAGAAAGGAAGATGGGAAGTTCTTGGAAAGAAACTTTGTTCATGGAAGTTCCGTTTGATTTTAGATACTTGGAGGAAAGAAAGGAAGATGGGAAGTTCTTGGAAAAAAACTTTGTTCATGGAAGTTCTATTTGATTTTAGATACTTGGAGGAAAGAAAGGAAGATGGGAAGTTCTTGGAAAGAAACTTTGTTCATGGAAGCTCTATTTGATTTTAGATACTTGGAGGAAAGAAAGGAAGATGGGAAGTTCTTGGAAAGAAACTTTGTTCATGGAAGTTCCGTTTGATTTTAGATACTTGGAGGAAAGAAAGGAAGATGGGAAGTTCTTGGAAAAAAACTTTGTTCATGGAAGTTCTGTTTGATTTTAGATACTTGGAGGAAAGAAAGGAAGATGGGAAGTTCTTGGAAAGAAATTTTGTTCATGGAAGTTCTGTTTGATTTTAGATACTTGGGGTGGGGGTGAACCAGAGCTTGAAGCTCAGTCGAGCACCTACCATGGAAATACGGGTGGAATCAAGGGAAAACTCATGAGAGAACGTTCCTTCGTCATCAGTCTTTTTAGTAACCAATTTATATTACGAACAATTAATTAGTTGTATTGAAAACAATGGATGAGAGTTGTTGGGTTAGTAGGTGTAGAACAGTTGATGTAGCAGGGTCAGCCAACAGGGGAAGGCCAAGGAAAAAGGAGCGTAGAAAATGGACTTTCGGTTTACTTTCGGCAGCCTCGTAACTCGTTTACCTTATTTTGTCCTTTAGTCCACACATTCCATGAGCGATGTTTCTGACAAAGGGGGAAGAATTGCTGTTTTTCTGGGTTGGAATCTATATATCTAACATTTATCGTTGGCTAGTTTTTTACCTTGAAGTAGTATTTTTTTTTTATTTAGCTCCTTACATCAAGTGGCTTCATGCCTTGTCATGAGCGATTTCCATAAACAAAAAGAAAGAAAAAAAACATGTGAGGAGGTCATAAGGCTAGTCTTGAGAGAAAGAGGGATAAATAAAAACCTGGCCAGAGATAGGTTCATTTGGAAGTATTTTTTTTTTTTTTTAGCTCCTTACACGAAGTGTTTTAATGCTTTGTCACAAGCGATTTTCATAAAAAAACAAAAAACAAAAAAAAACATGGGTGGAAGTGATAAGGCTGGTCTTGAAAAAAAAAAGGGGGGGGGGGATAAATAAAGACCTAGCCAGAGCTAGGTTAATTTGGAAGTCAATTTCTTAAAGCCGTCCAACACATGCCAGCATGTAAAAATGGACATTAAACCGAATATGATCATGATTTTGATGATCTCTGTTAGCATTTAAAAAGAGTGACTCTCTTTTTCAGCGTCGTCATCTAATTTATATACGTGTGTCTGTACACGTGTATATAAATTAGATGACAAAATAATAAGTATGTGGATCATGCTCGTAAAAAAGTTAGCCTGGAGCCCTGGGTGAAATATAATAATAATAATAATAATAATAATAATAATAATAATAATAATAATAATAATAATAATAATAATAATAATAATAATAATAATAATAATAATAAATAGAAACGGGTTGGACAATAGTCTAAAGACAAACAATGCTAATAATCTTTTATATGACCTTTGGAATTAAAGGTTTTAATTTGATAATTATTAATTAATATTTTGAAATAAATTTTATTATTTGTGCTTAACAAAATTTTTTTAAATATATATATTATTAGCCAAAAAATTAAATCCGATATAATAAAATACAAAATAATATAATAGAGAATGGTAGTTTGCTTGAAGCATTCCTGGAAATAGTAGTAGTATGTTTTTAAAAGGCTGTGGGCAATGCAAAGTCCGGGTAAGATGTAAGCTGGAAGGAACAAAAATAATAAATCGAATACGAAATGGGACTTACTATTAAATTTATTTTTTCTTAAAATCTTACATAACAGCAAGTGTGGTGTTGGCTGTTTGTGTGATGTGCGGATGATTATTAAAAATCATTTATTTAATATTTCGGGAAAAAGAAACTTCCCTTCGTCAAAAAATAATAAACACCAAAGGAAAAATCCGCCTGCGCAGAGATTTCACAAAAAAATAAATAAATAAATAAATAGTAAGTCCCATTTCGATTTATTATTTTTGTTCCTTCCAGCTTACAACCTACCCGGCACTTTTAAACATACTACTACAAAAATTATATATTTTTTTTAAAACGTAAAAAAAAATTTTTTTTTTAAATGACTTTTTAATAAATCCGATATAAAAAAATATAAAAATATATATATTTTTAAAAACGTAAAAAAAAAAAAAATTATTATTTTTAATAAATCCGATATAAAAAAATACAAAAATATATATTTTTAAAAACGTAAAAAAAAAAAAATAAATTATTTTTAATAAATCCGATATAAAAAAATACAAAAAAAAAACGTTAAAAAAATAAAATAAATTATTTTTAATAAATCCGATATAAAAAAATACAAAAATATATATTTTTTTAAAAACGTAAAAAAAAATAAAAAATAATAATAAATTATTTTTAATAAATCCGATATAAAAAAATACAAAAATATATTTAAAAACGTAAAAAAAAAAAATAAATAAATTATTTTTAATAAATCCGATATAAAAAAATACAAAAATATATATTTTTAAAAACGTAAAAAAAAAAATTTAAAAAAATTATTTTTAATAAATCCGATATAAAAAATAAAAATATATATATATATTTTTAAAAACGTAAAAAAAAAAAATAAATTATTTTTAATAAATCCGATATGAAAAAGTACAAAAATATATATTTTTAAAAACGTAAAAAAAAAAAAATTATTATTTTTAATAAATCCGATATAAAAAAAAAATACAAAAATATATATATTTTTAAAAACGTAAAAAAAAAATAAAAAATAATTTTTTTTTTTTTAAATGACCGACTCAACTTCCAATGATCAAAAAAAAAAAAAAACTAACAATAGAAAGGACAATAGTCTAAATAATGATATGGTCTGGGTACTTTGATAATAAAATTGCTATAATTTTCTGTTATGAATTCTTAGGATGAAAACGTTTGTGGCCTTGTTTTGAACAAGGAGTGCGTGTGGAGGGGGGGGGAATACAGTTTCATCATAAGTGCACGCACAAATATCCATTCCGTTGTCATGCCAACGGACAACTTGTAAATCTATTATTTACTAAATTTAAAAAACTTTTTTTGCATATTTTCGCTGGTATATATGATGAAAACCCCTTCCCACAAAGGAGGAGGTAATGCTTAAGAGGATTATCTCACGACGACAGAACAGATACAACACTAACCCCCTCCCAGGCCCATCACCAAAAAAGGAGAAGCTAGTTTTGGGGAGTGTAGTACCCTGACCACAGAACAGATCAAGAGAGTAGAAAGTGACTAACTTGGGTTTACTTTCAGCAATTACCTTGTAACTCTCGCTTCACTTATTTAGTCCTTTACTTCTCACATTTCATGAGCGAGGTGTATGGCAAAGGGGAAACAATTGCTGTTTTCTGGGTCGGAATCTATTTATTTAACACTTAGCGTTGGCTAGTTTTTGGTAATTTTATTTTTTTAAGCTCCTTACATCAAGTGGCTTCATGCCTTGTCAAGAGCGATTTCCATAAACAAAAAAGATACTACCACTTCCCCAAAAAAGAGGAGGCGGTAATCCCTGGGAGGATGGAATCATGACAACAGAACAGGAACTACACTATTCCCTCCCCCCCCTACCCTCAAAAAAAGGAAACCCATGGGAAGATAGTATCATGACAACAGAACATGAATTACATTACTTCCCCCACCCAAAAAAGGTAATCCCTGGGAGGATGGGATCATGACAACAGAACATGAACTACATTACTTCCTTCCCTCAAAAAAGGTAATCCCTGGGAGGATGGTATCATGACAACAGAACATGAACTACATTACTTCCCTCCCCCAAAAAAGGTAATCCCTGGGAGGATGGGATCATGACAACAGAACATGAACTACATTACTTCCCTCCCTCAAAAAAGGTAATCCCTGGGAGGATGGAATCATGACAACAGAACATGAACTACATTACTACCCTCCCTCAAAAAAGGTAATCCCTGGGAGGATGGAATCATGACAACAGAACATGAACTACATTACTACCCTCCCTCAAAAAAGGTAATCCCTGGGAGGATGGAATCATGACAACAGAACATGAACTACATTACTTCCCTCCCCCCAAAAAAGGTAATCCCTGGGAGGATGGAATCATGACAACAGAACATGAACTACATTACTTCCCTCCCCCAAAAAAGGTAATCCCTGGGAGGATGGAATCATGACAACAGAACATGAACTACATTACTTCCCTCCCCCAAAAAAGGTAATCCCTGGGAGGATGGGATCATGACAACAGAACATGAACTACATTACTTCCTTCCCCCAAAAAAGGTAATCCCTGGGAGGATGGTATCATGACAACAGAACATGAACTACATTACTTCCCTCCCTCAAAAAAGGTAATCCCTGGGAGGATGGGATCATGACAACAGAACATGAACTACATTACTTCCCTCCCTCAAAAAAGGTAATCCCTGGGAGGATGGTATCATGACAACAGAACATGAACTACATTACTTCCCTCCCCCAAAAAAGGTAATCCCTGGGAGGATGGGATCATGACAACAGAACATGAACTACATTACTTCCCTCCCTCAAAAAAGGTAATCCCTGGGAGGATGGTATCATGACAACAGAACATGAACTACATTACTTCCCTCCCTCAAAAAAGGTAATCCCTGGGAGGATGGGATCATGACAACAGAACATGAACTACATTACTTCCCTCCCCCCAAAAAAGGTAATCCCTGGGAGGATGGAATCATGACAACAGAACATGAACTACATTACTTCCCTCCCTCAAAAAAGGTAATCCCTGGGAGGATGGAATCATGACAACAGAACATGAACTACATTACTACCCTCCCTCAAAAAAGGTAATCCCTGGGAGGATGGAATCATGACAACAGAACATGAACTACATTACTACCCTCCCTCAAAAAAGGTAATCCCTGGGAGGATGGAATCATGACAACAGAACATGAACTACATTACTTCCCTCCCCCCAAAAAAGGTAATCCCTGGGAGGATGGAATCATGACAACAGAACATGAACTACATTACTTCCCTCCCCCAAAAAAGGTAATCCCTGGGAGGATGGAATCATGACAACAGAACATGAACTACATTACTTCCCTCCCCCAAAAAAGGTAATCCCTGGGAGGATGGGATCATGACAACAGAACATGAACTACATTACTTCCTTCCCCCAAAAAAGGTAATCCCTGGGAGGATGGTATCATGACAACAGAACATGAACTACATTACTTCCCTCCCTCAAAAAAGGTAATCCCTGGGAGGATGGGATCATGACAACAGAACATGAACTACATTACTTCCCTCCCTCAAAAAAGGTAATCCCTGGGAGGATGGAATCATGACAACAGAACATGAACTACATTACTACCCTCCCTCAAAAAAGGTAATCCCTGGGAGGATGGAATCATGACAACAGAACATGAACTACATTACTACCCTCCCTCAAAAAAGGTAATCCCTGGGAGGATGGAATCATGACAACAGAACATGAACTACATTACTTCCCTCCCCCCAAAAAAGGTAATCCCTGGGAGGATGGAATCATGACAACAGAACATGAACTACATTACTTCCCTCCCCCAAAAAAGGTAATCCCTGGGAGGATGGAATCATGACAACAGAACATGAACTACATTACTTCCCTCCCCCAAAAAAGGTAATCCCTGGGAGGATGGAATCATGACAACAGAACATGAACTACATTACTTCCCTCCCCCAAAAAAGGTAATCCCTGGGAGGATGGAATCATGACAACAGAACATGAACTACATTACTTCCCTCCCCCCAAAAAAGGTAATCCCTGGGAGGATGGGATCATGACAACAGAACATGAACTACATTACTTCCCTCCCCCAAAAAAGGTAATCCCTGGGAGGATGGAATCATGACAACAGAACATGAACTACATTACTTCCCTCCCCCCAAAAAAGGTAATCCCTGGGAGGATGGGATCATGACAACAGAACATGAACTACATTACTTCCCTCCCCCAAAAAAGGTAATCCCTGGGAGGATGGAATCATGACAACAGAACATGAACTACATTACTTCCCTCCCCCAAAAAAGGTAATCCCTGGGAGGATGGAATCATGACAACAGAACATGAACTACATTACTTCCCTCCCCCAAAAAAGGTAATCCCTGGGAGGATGGGATCATGACAACAGAACATGAACTACATTACTTCCTTCCCCCAAAAAAGGTAATCCCTGGGAGGATGGTATCATGACAACAGAACATGAACTACATTACTTCCCTCCCTCAAAAAAGGTAATCCCTGGGAGGATGGGATCATGACAACAGAACATGAACTACATTACTTCCCTCCCTCAAAAAAGGTAATCCCTGGGAGGATGGAATCATGACAACAGAACATGAACTACATTACTACCCTCCCTCAAAAAAGGTAATCCCTGGGAGGATGGAATCATGACAACAGAACATGAACTACATTACTACCCTCCCTCAAAAAAGGTAATCCCTGGGAGGATGGAATCATGACAACAGAACATGAACTACATTACTTCCCTCCCCCCAAAAAAGGTAATCCCTGGGAGGATGGAATCATGACAACAGAACATGAACTACATTACTTCCCTCCCCCAAAAAAGGTAATCCCTGGGAGGATGGAATCATGACAACAGAACATGAACTACATTACTTCCCTCCCCCAAAAAAGGTAATCCCTGGGAGGATGGAATCATGACAACAGAACATGAACTACATTACTTCCCTCCCCCAAAAAAGGTAATCCCTGGGAGGATGGAATCATGACAACAGAACATGAACTACATTACTTCCCTCCCCCCAAAAAAGGTAATCCCTGGGAGGATGGGATCATGACAACAGAACATGAACTACATTACTTCCCTCCCCCAAAAAAGGTAATCCCTGGGAGGATGGAATCATGACAACAGAACATGAACTACATTACTTCCCTCCCCCCAAAAAAGGTAATCCCTGGGAGGATGGGATCATGACAACAGAACATGAACTACATTACTTCCCTCCCCCAAAAAAGGTAATCCCTGGGAGGATGGAATCATGACAACAGAACATGAACTACATTACTTCCCTCCCCCCAAAAAAGGTAATCCCTGGGAGGATGGGATCATGACAACAGAACATGAACTACATTACTTCCCTCCCCCAAAAAAGGTAATCCCTGGGAGGATGGAATCATGACAACAGAACATGAACTACATTACTTCCCTCCCCCCAAAAAAGGTAATCCCTGGGAGGATGGGATCATGACAACAGAACATGAACTACATTACTTCCCTCCCCCCAAAAAAGGTAATCCCTGGGAGGATGGAATCATGACAACAGAACATGAACTACATTACTTCCCTCCCCCAAAAAAGGTAATCCCTGGGAGGATGGGATCATGACAACAGAACATGAACTACATTACTTCCCTCCCTCAAAAAAGGTAATCCCTGGGAGGATGGAATCATGACAACAGAACATGAACTACATTACTACCCTCCCTCAAAAAAGGTAATCCCTGGGAGGATGGGATCATGACAACAGAACATGAACTACATTACTTCCCTCCCTCAAAAAAGGTAATCCCTGGGAGGATGGGATCATGACAACAGAACATGAACTACATTACTTCCCTCCCCCCAAAAAAGGTAATCCCTGGGAGGATGGGATCATGACAACAGAACATGAACTACATTACTTCCCTCCCCCAAAAAAGGTAATCCCTGGGAGGATGGAATCATGACAACAGAACATGAACTACATTACTTCCCTCCCCCCAAAAAAGGTAATCCCTGGGAGGATGGGATCATGACAACAGAACATGAACTACATTACTTCCCTCCCCCCAAAAAAGGTAATCCCTGGGAGGATGGGATCATGACAACAGAACATGAACTACATTACTTCCCTCCCCCAAAAAAGGTAATCCCTGGGAGGATGGAATCATGACAACAGAACATGAACTACATTACTTCCCTCCCCCCAAAAAAGGTAATCCCTGGGAGGATGGGATCATGACAACAAAACATGAACTACATTACTTCCCTCCCCCAAAAAAGGTAATCCCTGGGAGGATGGAATCATGACAACAAAACATGAACTACATTACTTCCCTTCCCCCCAAAAAAGGTAATCCCTAGGAGAATGGAATCATGACAACAAAACATGAACTACATTACTTCCCTTCCCCCCAAAAAAGGTAATCCCTGGGAGAATGGTATCATGACAACAAAACATGAACTACATTACTTCCCTCCCCCAAAAAAGGTAATCCCTGGGAGGATGGAATCATGACAACAAAACATGAACTACATTACTACCCTCCCCCCAAAAAAGGTAATCCCTGGGAGGATGGAATCATGACAACAAAACATGAACTACATTACTTCCCTTCCCCCCAAAAAAGGTAATCCCTAGGAGAATGGAATCATGACAACAAAACATGAACTACATTACTTCCCTTCCCCCCAAAAAAGGTAATCCCTGGGAGAATGGTATCATGACAACAAAACATGAACTACATTACTTCCCTTCCCCCCAAAAAAGGTAATCCCTGGGAGAATGGTATCATGACAACAAAACATGAACTACATTACTTCCCTCCCCCAAAAAAGGTAATCCCTGGGAGGATGGAATCATGACAACAGAACATGAATTACATTACTTCCCTCCCCCCAAAAAAGGTAATCCCTGGGAGGATGGAATCATGACAACAAAACATGAACTACATTACTTCCCTTCCCCCCAAAAAAGGTAATCCCTGGGAGAATGGTATCATGACAACAAAACATGAACTACATTACTTCCCTTCCCCCCCAAAAAGGTAATCCCTGGGAGGATGGGATCATGACAACAGAACATGAACTACATTACTTCCCTCCCTCAAAAAAGGTAATCCCTGGGAGGATGGAATCATGACAACAGAACATGAACTACATTACTACCCTCCCTCAAAAAAGGTAATCCCTGGGAGGATGGGATCATGACAACAGAACATGAACTACATTACTTCCCTCCCTCAAAAAAGGTAATCCCTGGGAGGATGGGATCATGACAACAGAACATGAACTACATTACTTCCCTCCCCCCAAAAAAGGTAATCCCTGGGAGGATGGGATCATGACAACAGAACATGAACTACATTACTTCCCTCCCCCAAAAAAGGTAATCCCTGGGAGGATGGAATCATGACAACAGAACATGAACTACATTACTTCCCTCCCCCCAAAAAAGGTAATCCCTGGGAGGATGGGATCATGACAACAGAACATGAACTACATTACTTCCCTCCCCCCAAAAAAGGTAATCCCTGGGAGGATGGGATCATGACAACAGAACATGAACTACATTACTTCCCTCCCCCAAAAAAGGTAATCCCTGGGAGGATGGAATCATGACAACAGAACATGAACTACATTACTTCCCTTCCCCCAAAAAAGGTAATCCCTGGGAGGATGGGATCATGACAACAAAACATGAACTACATTACTTCCCTCCCCCAAAAAAGGTAATCCCTGGGAGGATGGAATCATGACAACAAAACATGAACTACATTACTTCCCTTCCCCCCAAAAAAGGTAATCCCTAGGAGAATGGAATCATGACAACAAAACATGAACTACATTACTTCCCTTCCCCCCAAAAAAGGTAATCCCTGGGAGAATGGTATCATGACAACAAAACATGAACTACATTACTTCCCTCCCCCAAAAAAGGTAATCCCTGGGAGGATGGAATCATGACAACAAAACATGAACTACATTACTACCCTCCCCCCAAAAAAGGTAATCCCTGGGAGGATGGAATCATGACAACAAAACATGAACTACATTACTTCCCTTCCCCCCAAAAAAGGTAATCCCTAGGAGAATGGAATCATGACAACAAAACATGAACTACATTACTTCCCTTCCCCCCAAAAAAGGTAATCCCTGGGAGAATGGTATCATGACAACAAAACATGAACTACATTACTTCCCTTCCCCCCAAAAAAGGTAATCCCTGGGAGAATGGTATCATGACAACAAAACATGAACTACATTACTTCCCTCCCCCAAAAAAGGTAATCCCTGGGAGGATGGAATCATGACAACAGAACATGAATTACATTACTTCCCTCCCCCCAAAAAAGGTAATCCCTGGGAGGATGGGATCATGACAACAGAACATGAACTACATTACTTCCCTCCCCCCAAAAAAGGTAATCCCTGGGAGGATGGAATCATGACAACAAAACATGAACTACATTACTACCCTCCCCCCAAAAAAGGTAATCCCTGGGAGGATGGGATCATGACAACAGAACAGGAACTACATTACTTCCCTCCCTCAAAAAAGGTAATCCCTGGGAGGATGAGATTATGACAACAGAACAGATACTACACTAACCCCCTCCCCTGTGAATTGAGCCCTGAAAGATAGTACATAAGTCTGAAAAAGTATAATGAAATGAATTAAGTATTAAAAAGATAATAATGGTAGAGTTTGAGCTGAAAATTTTCATCTGATGTCGCTGTTTTGTGAAACCGGAACTAAACGACACTTTCTTGGCGGTCAGTCTAGGACCAAAGTGTTAGCCAATCGAGTGGATTAGTTATCCCCCCCCCCCCCGATAATAGAAATCCTCCAAGATGTCCACTCCCCATTTTAAATTTTTTTTCCTCGGCCTCTCCTAATATGCATTCATTTTGGCAGGACACCACCCATCCCCCCCCCCATTTTCTTTCCCCCCCCCACTTAGATCCCACTCCCGTTTAGAGATTGACTTGCTTGCTTTCGGTTTAGAAAGGGTTAGGAGGCTTTTACTAATCCAATTTTTGGTTGTTTATTTTCCCCACTCCCCGTTTTATACCGATGAAATATTTGTATTATATGTATATTTGTGAACAATAAAATTTCAAATGATTTTGAGGATATCTTAAGTAGGACAGCCCCTAGAGCAAATGTGGTATTGTGGTGACTGAGATGATTCTAGTTAAGAGTAGGATAGACATTTTTATCACTTTAGACAAAGGATGACCAACGACACCCATTCCCTCCCACCCCGCCACACTTTTGATGGCCTTGTGCCTAATTTGTTCTGAATTTATTTTTTTTATATTCTGTGTAAATAAATAATTCAAAGTAGAGTATTTATTTACCTCCTCTCCAGGAGGTTAGGCACAAGGCCAGTTTTATCTTACTCCCACAAGTAAGATGTGACCCAAGATTTTCATCTTAACCCTATTAAGGGCATATGATTTCAGTATACTGGCATTTTTCATGGAATGTCACTACTGTTGTAAAGGCTATGCCTCAATACAATGCCTTCTCATAACTGATATAGTTGGTAGTTTCACTAATCAAGGTATATGGTTTACCATATACCTTAGTTTTCCAGAAAATTCAAAAAAACCTTATGAGAAGGCATTGTATTGAGGCATAGCCTTTACAAAAGTAGTGACATTCCATGAAAAATGCCAGTATACTGAAATCATATGCCCTTAATAGGGTTAAGATGAAAATTCATATACACTAAATGTACAAAAGCAAGGAAATTCACAAATTTTTACACTTTTATTGTCATTAAGGGTATGACTACATATCAACCAAACCATTTCATTATCACATCACTACAGTATAAATCTCTATGCATGAGTGGATGAAGTGTGTGAGGTGCGCTGAAGAAAAATTCCTACCAGTAAAATACATAGCTGTGATACGATAGGAAGTGGTCGCGAGAATAGGAAGTGACTCATCGACAGAGACAAAAGGAATTGCGGAAGTGGTCAATTTCCATTGTTTAGAAAAGGCGACATTTAGGAGTTACAGTGTTTTGTGACAGTTTGACGGCAGTGGGGTAGGTTAGTTTGACGACAGTAAGGTTTATGGCAAAAAGTTGACGAGTTTGGGTTTCGGGGAGAAGCCGGGCAGTTAGGATCGAACCTCCCGAGAGAGCGGATCGGACCGGGAAAATGATGAGATGAGCTGACGACTTGAGGAGTCTTGACAGTCCGCAACGGTGTCACACACACTCATAGTTCCAACTAAGTTATACACAACGTATATGTGTTCGTGTTATTTATCGAGAGTTGCGTTTCTTTTTGACTTGTGGATCAGTGCTGTGCCCTCGACGATTCGTCAGTGGATAGACGACTCGGCTGGACAATGAAGACAAAGAAGAAGACCACGGAAACACAACGTTGGGGGTCGACGGTCGTCGAGTTGGGCAGCACATGGTTTGACATAGCCCTGTTGTGCTCGCATACCCTTAATGACAATAAAGGTGTAAAAATTTGGGAATGTCCTTGCTTTTGTACCTTTAGTGTATATGAATTTTCATCTTAACCCTATTAAGGGCATATGATTTCAGTATATTGGCATTTTTCATGGAATACAAATCTACTCTCCAGTACGTACACACGGATAACACAAAATCATGCCTGACCTTTCTGGATCTCTGGGTTGCCTTGACTAATGATGCTGAAATTCTACACACTTATAGAACCTATCAAATGAAAATTTTGTGCAAAGTTTTAACTAATTTGGTTTATTGGTTTTTGAGTTATGATTGATCAAAGAAATGAGATTTCCAGCCTAGGCCATTCGTGGAGTCTATTACGGGATAGAGCGCTCTCGCGCCTCCCTTGATTGATTAGATTAGATAAGCATGTTTTGATTTAAGTAGATACAGTAATATCGTGGAGTCTGCATTTGCGGCAGACGTCAATAGAATAAAAATATTTTTGAGCACGGCAGAAATATACAAGAGATGAATGATACAACGGCGGAATTTCCACAGGTCCCGCTAGTAATTTTTTTTTTTTTTTTTTTTTTTTTTTTTAACTTTTATTTACCCCAAGCAAAGCATACAGATGTAAGGGGATACTGTGATTAGTGGCCGGATTTATAGGGAGGGGGGGGGATTGTTTAGCGAGATGTTTGTTTACATAACATTTAAATGTTGGTACAAAATCGGGGAACCAAGGAAAAAGGGATGGAATTCTAAACGTTTAAGGAAAGAAGCTATTAGAGTAGAAAGTTTCCCGGCATCTGGGGACCTCTACAGTGAAGAGGTGGGATTTTGCTGCTTGTTGAGTTGGTCGAAGGCATTTACATTGAGCGGGTACAAGTGAGAGAGAGGTCGACAAACGAAGAGAGAGAGAGGGGGAGATAGAGAGAGGTCGACAAACGAAGAGAGAGAGAGGGGGAGACTGAGAGAGAGAGAGAGAGAGAGGTCGACAAACGAAGAGGGGGAGAGAGAGAGAGAAAAAAGAGAGAGAGAAAAAAGAGAGAGGGGGGGAGACAGAGAGAGGGGGGATAAAGGGAGAAGGGGAAGAGAGGGAGATAGGGGGAGAGAGGGAGATAGGGGGAGAGAGGGAGATAGGGGGAGAGAGGGAGATAGGGGGAGAGAGGGAGATAGGGGGAGAGAGGAAGATAGGGGGAGAGAGGGAGAGGGAGAAAGAGAGAGGGAGAGAGAGGGAGAGGGAGAAAGAGAGAGGGAGAGAGAGGGAGAAAGAGAGAGGGGGAGAGAGAGGGAGAAAGAGAGAGGGAGAAAGAGAGAGGGAGAAAGAGAGAGGGAGAAAGAGAGAGAAAGAGAGAGGGAGAAAGAGAGAGGGAGAGGGGGAAAGAGAGAGGAGAGGGAGAAAGAGAGGGAGAAAGAGAGGGAGACAGAGAGAAAAAAAGAGAGAGAAAAAAAAGAGAAAGAGAAAAAAGAGACAGGCAGAAAGAGAGAGAAAGAAAGAGATAGAGAAAAAGAGAGAGAGAGAAAGAGAGAGAGAAAGAGAGAGAGAGAGAAAGAGAGAGAGAGAGAGAAAGAGAGAGACAGAGATCGACAAACGAAGAAAAAAAAAACAACAATTAATAAAGAGGGGGTGAGAAGGAGAGAAAAAACAAAACAGTAAAATATTTGGCGTTTCTTCAGTTTCACTCCGACATGTTAGGCATTTCTTAAAAACTAAACTAAAAAAAAATGACTCATCTCCCTTAGCAACTGATAGATAAAAATCATGTTTTTGTTTTGTTTATTTTTTATTTGAATAAATACTGGATGAATTTACGTAATTTTTGGTGTACAGGCTTTCTCTTTTTTCCCTGTAGATGGGGAATCACTTTACGTTAAATTCATATGCGAAACTGATCTCCCACTCTAAATTCTAAAATAATTGTTTCGTTTTTTTTTTTTAAATATGTTTTTTGTTGCCAAGTTGTTCAGAATGTTTACACGTAATCGACTAAAAAAAGTCGAATCTCATTTTTGGTGCTTCTGCTGTTTCACAATGGCAAGGTAGGCCTCTCTTTAAAAAAAAAATAGCTAAATAAATGTATAAACTTTGTTATGTACTTACGTGGTAGATGAAAAGAAGACTGTACACCGAAAGAATACGCAATATTTATTAAATTAAAAATTTAAAATACGATTTTCTCTATATGTCGCCATTTTTCTTATATTTTGACATTTTCCGAAAGTTATCTCCCTTGCCTACTTAATAAGCTGAAATGTCTACCGATACGTAAGATCGTTTTTTCTTTCTTCTTTTTCTTATAATTTAATAAATACCGGATGAATTTACGTAATCTTTTCTGTCCAATCTTATTTTCAGCTACCACGTAAGTACATAACAAAGTTTATACATTTCTTTAAATAGTTTAATGTCATTGTCAAACAGCAGAAGCACTTTTTTTTAAAAAGAGTTGTGGGGTATTTGAGGGTGGTGTCAATCTACAACAATACCAACGAACAAAAAAAAAAAACTCACCATCAGAAAAGGTTGATAGTTCACCCTTCGGGTGTTTGGGGTATAGCGAGGTGGTTGGACCATCGATTGGGAATATCTGGGAGGATTCGAATGATACATGACTTGAAGGGAAGGAAATTGAGACTAAAAAAAAGATGACGGATGTATTTTTTCTATATTTTCGAAATCGAATTCGCGAAGAGCACGACGAACGGACAGGAGGGCGTTGGTTTATGGTTCAGTTTTCGAAAACGAAAGAAAGAAAATAAGTTTTAAAAGAAATTGGAGAAAGTCGAGGGGTGAGAAAAGAAAAAGGAAACTAAAAAAAAAAAACAGGTTATTTAGGTTTAAAAAAAAAAACAAAGAAAAATAGCCTCGAAGCAGTTCGCCAGATCTTTAGAAATTGACGGCATTTAAAAGATTAGCGAAGATAATGTTATTATTAACACGCATCCGATCTGCTGGGATATGAATTGGCTTTTTTTTTCCTTTACCCCCCCCCCCTCCCCCCCCAAAAAATAATAATCTAGTCATATGATAGAACTAAAAATTCCATGGTGGTCACATGATTCCTTCATGTAACGTTTATTTATTTTTTATTTATTTAAATGGCTTCTCAGATTCTTTTTTATGTTTATATATATATATATATAAAATATATATATACATATATAAAATAATAATATAATATATAAACATATAAAATAATAATATAATATATATATAAAATAATAATACATATATAAAATAATAATATAATATATATATATACATAAAATAATAATATGATATATATACATAATATATATATATATAAAATAATAATATAATATATATATAAAATAATAATATATATATATAAAATAATATATATAATATATATATAAAATAACAATATAATATATATATAAAATAACAATATAATATATATATAAAATAACAATATAATATATATATAAAATAACAATATAATATATATATATATATAAAATAACAATATAATATATATATATATATATAAGATAATAATATAATATATATATAATAATAATATAATATATATATATATATATAAAATAATAATATAATATATATATAATAATAATATAATATATATATATATATATATAAAATAATAATATAATATATATATACATAAAATAATAATATAATATATATATACATAAAATAATAATATAATATATATATACATAAAATAATAATATGATATATATATATATATATATATATAAAATAATAATATAATATATATATATATATAAAATAATAATATAATATAATATATATATAAAATAATAATATAATATAATATATATATAAAATAATAATATAATATATATATAAAATAATAATATAATATATATATATAAAATAATAATATAATATATATATAAAAAATAATAATATATATATATAAAATAATAATATATATATATATATAAAATAATAATATATATATATATATATAAAATAATAATATATATATATATAAAATAATAATATATATATATAAAATAATAATATAATATATATATATAAAATAATAATATAATATATATATAAAATGATAATATAATATATATATAAAATAATAATATAATATATATATAAAATAATAATATATATATATATATAAAATAATAATATATATATATATAAAAAATAATAATATATATATATAAAATAATAATATATATATATATAAAATAATAATATATATATATATAAAATAATATATATATATATAAAATAATAATATATATACATAAAATAATAATATATATACATAAAATAATAATATAATATATATATATAAAATAATAATATAATATATATACATAATAATATATATATATATAAAACAATAATATGATATATATAAAATAATATAATAATATATATATACATAATATATATATATATATATAAAATAATATGATATATATAAAAAATAATAATATAATATATATATAAAATAATATAATATATATATAAAATAATATAATATATATATAAAAAAAATAATATAATATATATATAAAATAATATAATATATATATAAAATAATATAATATATATATAAAAAAAATAATATAATATATATATAAAATAATATAATATATATAAAAAATAATATAATAATATATATATAAAATAATATAATAATATATATATAAAATAATATAATAATATATATAAAATAATATAATAATATATAATAAATAAAATAATAATATAATATAATATAAAATATATATATACATGTTTATTTATTTTTTGGCATATAGAAAATTAGTACAACATCAGTACCGTCGGTTTCAAGCTCAGAAAGACTTAACCGTCCGGCTCTCTTCAGCTTATGTTGTCACCTGTTACAAAGCACTCCAAAGCAAATAACGCATCCAAACGAGAGTGACACGTGAATTCACATTTCTGTAACAGGTGACAGCATTAGCTGAAGAGAGCCGGATGGTTAAGTCCTTCTGAGCTTGAAACCGACGGTACTGATGTTGTACTGATTTTTCTGTACCAAAAAATAAATAAATATTACGCTCTTAATTTTGATTAATCGAGCATTCTGCTGGGATTTTTCCCACCATCTTACAAAAGAAGATATATATATATATATATATATAATATGGTAAATTCTTCGTTTCCCAACCAGCCAAAATGGCGGACAATGAATCGGCTGCAATTTTCTGAGTTTTTTTCCGATCTCACAAATGAGTAAGTAAACCCAAATAAATTGTTTTGGACTGATTCCCCAACTTTTTTTTGTTAATGGAAGTCACTCCAGACAAGTCATGAAGCCACTTGATGTAAGAAGCTAAAAAAAAATTTTAAACAAAAAAAAACACTTCAAGGTCAAAAACTAACCAACGATAAGTGTTAGATGGATAGATTCCGACCCAGAAAACAGCAATTCTCCCCCTTTGTCAGAGACATCGCTCACGGAATGTTCGGACTAAAGGACAAAATAAACGAGGCTGCCGAAAGTAAACAAGGGGTCCACTTTCTACTGTCCTGTATTTCCTTTAAAATAATTTAAGGTAAATTTGAAATTAGTCCAAAACAATTTATTTGGGTTTACTTACTCATTTGTGAGGTCTGAAAAATGCAGACGATTAACTGGTCGCCATTTTGGCTGGAAATCGACTAATTTACATATATATATATATAATTGTTAATAAAATGAACATTGTACAAGAGACAAGATACACCTCCCCGGCAGAGACGAAACCCGGGTACCCACGAGAAGGTAAGCAGAGAATGCAACATTATTGCACTTAAAATAAGGACCCAAATGACCTCATAGGATCTTCATGATGTCCTCTACCTGTTTGTGACGTCATCAGGTGTGCAACGGGAACAAACAAGATAAATAATCTTTTCTTCCAGGCTGTTTCGTTGCTTTTACCAAAAATCTTAACTTTGTATTTTTCTTGCTAATATTTCTGTTAAGGTTTTAGTGGGGGTTAAATGCGTTGGGATTGCGAGAGGAGCGGGGCGAGGCAGGGGGGGGGTGAAGAGTAGGCGCAGACCACTAGTGAATAAAAAAGGATAACAAGTCCTAATAAAACCACGAGGCTGTGTGGAAGACATATTTGAGAGCTTGCCACCGACCTGGAATTTCGTGACCAAAATTTTCAACTGAAAGCTCATTGGATGTCATTTATGAAAAAAAAAAGCAAGCAAAAAAAAAAAAAGCAAACAAAAAAAAAGCAAAAAAAAAAAAAGCAAAAAAAAAGCAAGCAAAAAAAAAAAAAGCAAAAAAAAAAAGCAAGCAAAACAAAAAAAAAGCAAAAAAAAAAAAAGCAAACAAAAAAAAAGCAAAAAAAAAAAAAAGCAAAAAAAAAAAAGCAAAAAAAAAGCAAGCAAAACAAAAAAAAAGCAAACAAAAAAAAAGCAAAAAAAAAAAAAAGCAAAAAAAAAAAAAGCAAAAAAAAAAGGCAAAAAAAAAAAAAAGCAAAAAAAAAAAAAAGCAAAAAAAAAAAAGCAAAAAAAAATAAAAAGCATAAAAAAAAAAGCAAAAAAAAAAAGCAAAAAAAAAAAAAAAACAAGCAAAACAAAAAAAAAGCTAAAAAAAAAAAGGCAAAAAAAAAAAAAGCTAAGTAATTAATTTACTTTTATTTCCCGAGTTAAATAATCTTTTCTTCCAGGCTGTTTTCGTTGCTTTTACCAAAAATCTTTACTTTGTCTTTCTTTTCTTGACAATATTCTCCAAATCTTAATGTGTCTTACATGAATGTTCTCATCTCTGTGTTTGACTTAAATGTGTTTAAATGTTGATATATACTGTCTATTGATTTCTGACTGCAGAAATTCTTAATTCCATGCTGGCCTGAAGTTTTTGTCTGTCTTTCTCTTAATTCTCTATTTGTATTTACTTGCGAGAGGGAAACCTATCTTCAACTTTCTGTTCCCTTTTTCGTATACAATGAACTTATTCTATCTACATATGTACGTACATATATATATATATATGTTATATATTATATATTATATATGGAATTATTATTATAATTATTATCATTGTTTTTTATTTCCTTATTTTTTATTTAACCTGCGGGGGCTATGAAATACCCGACTAGTACACGGGCACAGGCTATCGTTACCCCTCTCGGAGTGTTGGACCCGTAAAACCTTGTAAGGCCATCTATCTAAGAGAAGGAAATCTCTGACAAAAAAACCTTGCTACCAGCTACTTACGCCGTTGCAGTAAACCGTTGGGGAGGGAGGCCTCCTCAGTCCTGATCGACAACCTTCCTAGAGTTGGAATCTCGAACAAAATATCCGGTTTGCAAACCTATAATTGCTTAAGGAGTAGATAGGTTCTGCCTATCGCCGGCCTTTGCACTCCTTCTTTGTTTATTAGTCAGGCGCAGAGGTAACAGTGCTGGGACGCCTCTAAACACTCAGTGCCTAGCCTTGTTTCCTTACTAGGACAATGAACGCCGTCCTCTTTCTCTCTATTTGGGCAACTTGGGGAAAGTTTTTTCATTACTAAGTCTTACATGACCAGTCTGGGTCTCTCTTGTTCCGACAGGTTGAGGGTACAGGTTAGGCAGCTTGTCTGGCTGCTGTTTCCGACTGATAGGAAGGAGCCCAAACTCTTGGGTAGCGCCAAGAACGGCTGCTCCATCATCAGTTGCATAATACCGTGGGTAGTTGTATGTGCCATGTCGCGCATGGAAAGGGACCCTGAAATTTTCTCCGGTGGGCTTTCCCGAGGCCACAACCCCCATGGACGAGGTCGTGACTAATGGACTGGTTGTGTGAGCTTATTGGCACCAAACAAGTACCCACCTTGGCCAACCCACTCTATAATCAAACCAAACATGTCATTACAAAGAAATAAAAGCAAACCTAAACCAGACACCCAACAAAAAACACTTTCGCCTCCACCCTTGAGGCTCGCATTCACAAATATCCGGGGTCTTAGAACCAACATCAACGACGTAGAAACCTTTCTCCTGACAAACTCCCCGGATATCCTAGCTCTAAGTGAAACTAACCTTCAATCCTCAATCTCCTCACACCACTTTGACATGACTGACTACCTCCCACTCTACCGTAAAAACTCTGACAAACATATGCACGGGCTAGGAGTTTATGTTCGGAACACCCTCCCCCTGACTAGAGAACATAGGTTAGAATCAGATGACCACGACTACATGTGTTTTAGATTGACTTTACATCACAACGTCAGTTACTTATATTTCTTATACCGCTCCCCGTCGACCCAGGACTGTACTCTGCTAAATTGTCTCTGAAAGCATAGATAGAGCACTCTTAATTGACTCGAATGCCCAGATACATGTATTTGGGGATTTTAATGCCCACGACCGTGACTGGTTGGGATTCTCTAGCCTTACTGACGCAGCCGGCAACTCTACGTATAATTTCTCCTTAGCTCACTCCCTCTCTCAGTTTTCCGACCCGCATCCCCGATCGAATAGACCAACAAGCCTCACTCCTAGACCTCTTCTTGACCTCAATGCCCGAGGCTTGTGTGACGAAAGCTCATAGCCCACTCGGGAATGCTGATCACATTGTGCTAATGATACACATCACCCTAAAAAGTCGTCCAAAAGCTGATGAACCATTGCTCAAAACAACAAGATACTACGAGCAGGCTGATTTCAAGTCAATCAGAGATCACATCAGTGACGCCCCATGGAGGGAAACCTTCTCACTACCAGCAAACCAGTGTGCAAACGACTTAACTGAATGGGTCAAAGCAGGCATTGAAGCCTATGTCCCCATGTGAAAATTCTTTAGCAAGCCCCACTCTCCTCAATGGTTCACTTCAGAATGTGCAGCTGCCATTTCTGCGAGGCAACAAGCATTCCGTAAATTTGGCCGCCATAAGTCAGCTACTAATAGACATAAATTTATAGAGTCAAGAAATAATTGCAAGGCCGTGATAGGCGAAGCCAAGAGAAGGTATAATGAGTTAACAAAAAAACGCATCCAGTCACAAAAACTAGGTACTCGCGATTTCTGGAAAATCTACAATAGTGTAGTGAATAATGGTCAATCAACGATTCCCCCACTATCAAACCACAATGATGTCGTTTGCACGGCCACTGATAAGGCTGAACTACTTGCCCAGCGTTTTGCTTCTAACTCTACTTTAGACTCAGACAGCCACCCCCTCCCTGAATTCCCTTTGCGGACCGAAGTCACACTTGATAACCTGGTCATCACCCCATCCCAGGTCAGAGACATCATAAAAAACCTTGACACCTCTAAAGCTTGTGGGCCTGATCTTATACCTGTAATAGTAATAAAGAAATGCTCTGCTGAACTGGCCCCTGTCCTCTCCAAACTCTACAATAAATGCCTAGCTGAATCTTGCTTCCCCGATAGCTGGAAAATTGCCTCTGTGGTACCTGTCTACAAGAGTTCTGGGAATAGAACCGACCCTCAGAACTACCGCCCAATCAGTCTACTGCCGATCTTTGCCAAAATCTTTAATCCTTAATCAATCTAGCGATAGTACGGCACTTAGTTAATGCTAAACTTCTATCTGACCGCCAGTATGGATTTAGACAAGCACGATCTACTGCAGACATTCTAACGGTCATCTCTGAACACATGTATCATACACTCGACAAGGCAGGTGAAGCTAGGGCAGTAGCGCTTGATATATCCAAGGCCTTTGACAAGGTTTGGCATAAAGGGCTTCTCCTGAAAATACGCTCATACGGTATTACTGGGCAACTACTTAATATAATTAGATTCTTCCTAAATAAAAGAAAAATCCAGGTTGTGCTCGATGGCCGTTCATCTAAGCAACATGACATAAATGCAGGTGTACCCCATGGATTTATCCTTGGACCTTTGTTGTTCCTGATCTATATAAACGATCTCCCTGACAACATAGAGTCAGAGATTGGTTTATTTGCTGACGATACCACGCTTTACTCTCGCCATGTTGGTAAAACTGACGCGACCATATCCGAGGCAATGGCTGAATCTTTAGAAAATTACCTCCAGGCTGTAGTGGATTGGGGTCATAAATGGTTGGTAACTTTTAATGCCGCAAAGACAAAGCTCCTTTCCTTCAATAACTACAAGAAACCTCTTCAACCACCGATTGCCATGGCAAATAACACCCTATCTGAGAGTTCATCATTCAAACTCCTCGGCCTAACCTTCACAGGTAACAAATACATTGAAGACATTACCAAGGCTGCCTCAAAGAAGGTTGGCTCCCTCTACCGTGCTAATAAATCCCTCACACCTGACATTATCCTGTATCTCTACAAAGCCACCATTCGCCCATGCATGGAGTATTGTTGCCACATCTGGGCTGGTGCATCATCTACTAGTCTCTCCCTCCTTGACAAGGTCCAAAAAAGAGTCGCCAACCTAATAGGTCCCTCACTATCAACCAAGCTCCAGTCCCTGTCCCATCGCCGCAATGTAGCATCCTTATGTTTGTTTTACAAATACTTCAATGGATTATGCTCCGATGAATTGGCTACTCTGGTGCCCTCTCGACGTAAATTCACTAGACTAACTCGACAATCAACTAAATCTCATTCATTCACTGTGGAGATCTCCAGATGCCGGAGAGCCTTCTACTCAAATAGCTTCTTTCCTCATGCTGCTGGCCTCTGGAACTCCCTCCCTTCCCCTGTTTCCCCGACAGTACTGACATGCAGAAATTTAAAACTAATGTGAACAGACATCTCACTGCGCAGATCCCAATTTAGGCTGACCCCCCAACCCTCTCCCCTTTTCTTTTTTCTCAGTAGCCCCTTATGTCTACAGTGGCGGCCTGCCTTGTTTGGGGTGAACCATGTTAAAAAAAAAAAAAATTTTTTTTAAATTTAAAAAATCCAGAGACTTTCAGAGTAGTATATAGATAAACAGTTACATGTTCCAAAACTACTGGATAGAATTACACTAAATGTGGCATAAAGAGGTCCCTTAGGATGTCGGATGCATTACAGTTAATAATATTAGTTTATTCACTTAAAATAAAAACCTCTAGAGAATCTACAGCTTTTCGGTGGCGGGTAATTCCATGTCCAATCATCCAGAGTTTGAAACACATATCCACAGATGTTGTTGTAACTTGCACAACAGATGGACATCATAAAAACTAAGAAATCCTCAAAATTTGAGCACGTAACTCCGAGCGGTTTCCGATTCAGAGCATTTTCCGTTTTCGCGTAAATCGCGCGAGACGTCGTCCGGACGACATCTTAATAA